>JAQZBX010056952.1:0-18074 GCA_029593785.1 Cabassous unicinctus
CTTTTGTTTCAGTCTGAAGCACTCCCTTTAGCATTGTTTGTAGCGTAGGTTTAGTGATGAACTCCCTCAGTTTCTCATTATCTGAGAATGTCTTAATCTCTTCCTTCTTTTTGAATGAAAGTCCTTCCAGATATAAAATTCTTGGCTGGTAATTGTTTTATTCCAGCACTTTAAGTATTTCAACCCACTCTCTTCTTGCCTCTAAGGTTTCTGATGAGAAACCGACATTCAATCTAATAGGGACCCCCTTGTACTTAACATGCTGCTTTTCTGTTGCAGCTTTCAAAACTCTTTCCTTATTCCTTGCATTTGATAGTGTGATTAATATATGATAGGATATATTTTTCTTCATGTTCACCCTCTTTGGTGTTCTCTGGGCAATTTTATGTGTGCATTTATGACTTTTGCTAAATTTGGAAGTCCTCTGTCATTATTTCTTTATTTTTTTAAAGTTCCCCCCACCCCTGACATAGCCCCCTCGTCTGTCTGCTCATTGTCTGCTCACTCTGTCTGCTCATTGTCTGTTCATTGTGTCTGCTCATTGTGCCTGCTTATCTTCTTTAGGGGGCACCAGCCAAACCCAGAACATCCCATGTGGGAGTTCCTGCTTGTTATGTCTGTTCATTGTTTCTGCTTGTTCATCAGCTCATTGGGTCAGCTCATTGCATCAGCTCATTGTCTCTGCTCATCTTCTTTGGGAAAACTGGGAACTGAACCTGGGACCTCCTATGTGGGAGGTGGGCACCCAACTGTTTGAGCCACATCTGCTCCCTCTGTCATTATTTCTCTGAATATTCCTTCTGGCCCAATCTTTCTTCTCCTTCTGGATAATGCATACATTGGTGAACTTGATGTTGCCCCAGAGGTATCCTAAGCTATTTGCACTTTTAATATGCCCTTTTTCTTTCTGCTCCTCAGCTTGACTCATTTCAAGTGTCTTGTATTTGAGTTCATTGATTCTTTCTTATGCCTGCTCCAATCAACTCTTGAAATTCCTTGGCAATTTTTGTTTCATTTATTGTGATCTTCTACTCCAAGAATTCTGCTTGGTTCCACTTCAAAATTTCTATCTCTTTACCAAGATCATCATATTGCTCATTCATCCCTCCTATCTGGAATGTCTGCCCAAGGTGAATACAGTGTGCAGGGTTTTGCCTGTCTTTCTGGGATTTCATCTTTCCCTGGACATTTGCTTTTTAGTTGTTTTGGAGTTCCTGTTTATAGGATTTTGGTTGTCCTCTCTTTTCTCTGGGGCAAACAACCCATTCCCGGGTGTTTGAAGGAGACAGGCCTTATCACCTGTCCACCTCTACAATTTTTTACACTTCTTTTATTTTCTTAAATGGCTTTCTCCTGAATAGCAAATTTTAGTAGGAGAACACACCATACAGGATTTTCCAAAGTCAGTCTTTTCCATCCAAAACAGGGACCCATGAAGGAAGCAAAGACCATCTCCAACTTGCCCTTGGGAGGAGGACAGGAAGGGTGCCAAGAATTTCTTCAACAGCTCACCGAAGCTGAACTTCCCTAGCCTACCTAGCAAATATAGCCCTTCAGCTAATTGTTCCATGAAGGCCTATGAAGTACAACATATTTATCTCTCCACTGCCACTGCCCCTGTCTAAGGCAGGTTGATACAATGGCTGCCCTCTGATCCAGTCCCCATTGGTCTGAATTTGCCAAAAAAAAGGAGTGATCAGTGATTAGCTGTGCCCTCCTCTGGTCATAGGGAAGAGGATTTTTATGTCCCTTTCTCTCACTAGTGAGCAAGCAGGGAATGGCTGCCTTGGTGGCCTCCTGCAAGAGTGGGAGATGGACACTGATAGCCAGCAAGCAGGCAGAGCAATTTACAGTTCCTTATTGTACTGTATCAGTCTCTGCCTCCTGATGCTCCCTAGATGCTGCACAGTGTTCTTCTGGCCTCTGGAATTTCAAAATAGCTATTTCAGGCAGTTCCTGTCTATTTAATAGTTTTTTGGTGGAAGGACTGAAATCTGGAGTTCCCTACTCTGCCATTTTCCTTGTTGCTTCTTCCTTTAGACTTCTTGGTATGTTTAGTCAAAAAGAAAAACTGATGGATGATGAAGAGGATTTTTCTTCTATTTAAAAAATTTAATGAAGGATCTCCCTCATACATAAACATACATAAACAATAAGTGTATAGTAAAAGTTGTGAATTGATGAAACAAGCATGCATAACATTATACAGTGTTCCCATGCATCAACCAACACCAACACCTTGCATTGTTGTGAGACATTTGTTACAAATTATGAAAAAATATTGTCAAAATCTTACTACTAACTATAGTCCATATCTTACATTTTTTCCCAACTCACACTATTATTATTTTATAAAATTTATTTTTATTACAGAAATTGTGAATTTACAAAACAATGTGTAGAATTACCATACAACACCCCTTCATCAACCCACAGTCCATAGGTTACTCCAGTTGTATTTTTCCCATGCTTCTCCACATTCCCACCACCCTGCAATAGTGATGTACATCTGCTCTAGCTCACAAAAGGACACTCTTGCATCTGTAACATCAACTACAATTCTCATCCACCTCTGGGTTCACTGTGTTATTCAGTCCCAAGATTATTATTTAGCTGTCTTTCAACAGAAATTTACATCCCTAGAGTACCCTTTCCAGCCACATTCCCATTTATAAACTGGCTGTTACTCACTATAATGTGCTACCATCAACTCTACACATTTCCACACTTTTACAGTAAAGTTAATTAAGCATCAGTAGTCCTCCTCTTATGTTCTTAAGAATCCAACACCTATGATCAGGTCTTGGAAATGATTTCTTACATTTTTTTCTAGAAGATTTATGATTCTTGCTTTTATATTTAAGTCTTCGATCCATTTGAGTTAATTTTTGTTTTAGGTGTGAGATAGGGGTCCTCTTTCTTTCTTTTGGCTATGGATATCCAGTTCTCCCAGCATCATTTGTGGAATGGACTGTTCTACCTGAGCTCGGTGGGTGTTTGTAAAAAAATCACTTGACCGTAGATGTGAGGGTCTGTTTCTGAGCCACCATTTCAGTTCCCTTGGTCTATGTGTCTATATTTATACTAGTACCATTTTGTTGTTTTGTTTATTTGGTTTATTTGTTTGTTTGTTTTTTTACCATTGTAGCTTGGTAATTTGATTTAAAGTCTGGAAGTGAGAGTCCTCCAACTTTGCTTTTCCTTTTTAAGATGTTTCTGTCTATTCAGGACCCCTTAACCTTCCAAATAAATTTAATAATTGTGTTTTCCATTTGAGTAAAAAATGCTGATGGAATTGTTATTGTGATTGCATTGAATCTGTGTATCAATTTGGGTAGAATTGACATCTTTTTTATTTTTACCAATATAATTTTAATTTATTTAACATAAAATATTTGAAATATTATCATTTCAACATGTAATTGATATAAAAATTATTAATGAGATATTTTACATTCTTTCATGCTAAGTCCTCAAAATACAGTATGAATTTTACTCTTACAGCACAGCTCAGCTGGAGCTAATCACATCTCAAACACTCCATGACCAGTACTGCTGTACTGGAGAGCAAAAGTCTAGAACATAGGGAATGCTCAACACATGTCAGTTGTGCAGATTCTGAGATGGAGATCTGTATGCAAGTGGCTTATTAGTGACCTTGGAACAATACCTGGAAGAGGTAAGGAAAGTTGGGCTGGAAAAGGGAGACATTGAACTACCAAGCAGTTACCCCAGAGAACCCTACTAATCTCTCAGGATGTAGAGAAACTGGAATGACTTTCAAAGATGCCCCAAACTGAAGCAAGAAGGAAGGGACTTTTTATCCCTGTATTGATCAGTTCTGGATGTAAGCTGCTCCTTTTGGTTGAAGTAGTTCTTGGGGAGGGTCTTAGTGAATTGTCAGCTGGCAATACTTGCGGCAGCTGGTGAATGAGCACCTCAGCTGTTAAGGGCAGATCTGGGTGGCACTTCACAGAATATACTATAGTCCACCCTCTTGTGGTATTTGAATCTACTTGCTTCATGTAATAAGTTCACACCATCTGGGAATACTTCACCAGGTTTCTATCTTTCCCTGGGGAAACTTTAAGCAGAAGATTAGTGAAACAAGCAACAGCCCCTAGTGCTGTAGTGGGTCTTAGATAGCATCAGCTCTCTCCTCTACTTCCCATTGCAGATACCTTTTCCCCAGACTAGTGGTACATCTTCTGGTCTGGCTGACTTAGCTAGTGGAGTAATCAGCTAAGAGAGATTTGAGCTCTTGGTCACTGTGCCTTTATCAGGCTGTGGCTTCTGGGTTTGTACATCAGTTGTAACAAGTGCATCACCCACATATAAAAAGATTATTAATACTGGAGGGGGGAAAGAGGGAGGATGTTGGGTAAATTGGAGTCCCCTGTATTCTATATATGATTTACTGTGACCTAAAACTTCTTTGACGATAAAATGAAAAATTTTAAAACAATGAGAGAATATATGGGAGAAAATGTCACTGTACATACAGGACAATAGATCTTACAGTGTTGAAAGGCAAAATGTCAAAAAAATTATTTTTCATTATTTTTTAATATCTCAATTTTTTAGTTTTAGTTTTTTAAAATTTTTCTCTATTTTATTTATTATGTTTAAAATGATCATTATTATTTCATTTTCTTATTAATTGAATTTAGCTATTTTATTGGCTTCATTTTTTAAGAAGTTTTGAATCACAGAAGTGTTACAACTGTAGCAGGGGAGGATCATTGGTGTAGGGTATCTGTGATGGGAGATACATGGTATGAAGTTCACCTGAGCATACATATAAGACATATAAATGTGCTCAAATGTTCATGGGGCATTGTCACAGTGTGTGGAGATTCACACAGTTACTGAAAGAATATCAAATTCCCATCCTGGGGAGCTGTGCCTCATTCTCTAATGGAACAGCAACAATCCCGCAAGTACAGGGGCAATGACCAGTGAAGGAAGATGGTCCATTGATGGGCCCTTGATATTGATGACTATGCTTCTGAGCCTTTGCTCTTGAATTTGAAACTTAGCCTAGTGTTGTAGGGTGCCTAAGAGTTACCTACTGGGATTCTCCTTGTTGCTTAAATGTAGCCTTTTTCTAAGCCAAACTTAACATATAAATGCATTAATTTCCCCCCAGTGTGGTACATGACTTCCGGGGATGAGCTTCCTGGCACTGAGGAATTGCTAACAAGTACCAACAATCAATGCAACTAGAAAAAAAAAAGGCCTTGACCAAAAGGGGGACAAGGTAAAGACAAATGAGTTTATATGGCTAAGAGATTTCAAAGTGAGTCGAGAGGTCATTCCAGAGGTAAGACTTATGCACATCTCAACAGGTTCTCATTGACAGCCAAAGTAGATACTACCTAAAATAGTGGGGCTCCTGCAGACTCTGGGACATCCAGACACTATAGTCAGTGCAGACAGCTCAGGATTTAGTCCCTTGCCAGTGGGCCCTACTCTGGAATTTATGCTCCCCTATGTGACAGAGTTGTGCTCAGTTGTGGTTTCCCTACAAATAGCTCTTCTGTCCTTCTATTTGAAATTATAATTAGTGCTAAAGTTGGTAGGTGTACGTACAAGAGACTTAAATCTTTGGGCTGTCCATGTGCAAGCTGGGCCCTGAATCCCAACAGAGTTGCAACACCTACTCTCCAGCTCATTGGGCTCACCAAGGACAAGTATCAAAGAGGAGATGATGAATAACCAACATGCCAAGGAACCAAGAGTGTTTACAACTGCAAACAAGAGAGTTCCATCCATTGGATGTATGGGACTGAAGACCCCCTCAATTAAATGTGGAGTGGGCATAACCATCCCAGAATCTTCATGATTGGGGAATGAACTATGGACTAAAGTAGACTTACTAGTATTCTACTATAGACATTGTGATTCTAGCAATGGAAGAAATATCACTGATGTGGAAGCAGGGGCCACTGGAGGTACTGAGGGTAGGGAGAGGAAAAAACAGGTGTAATACAGGAGCATTTTTGGAACTTGGGAATCATCCTAAATGACATTACAATGATAGATACAGGCCATTATATATCTTGCCATAACGTACAGAATTCAATGGGAGAGAGTGTAAACTACAATGTAATCTTTAATCCATGCTTAGTGGCAATGCTTCCAAATGTGTTTATCAATTGCAATGAATGTACCACATTAATGAAAGATGTCACTAATGTGGGAAAATGTGGGAGGTATGGGGAGCAGGGCATTTAGGAATCCCCTATATATTCTCTGTAACCTTTATGTAATTTAAGTATCTTTTAAAAAATAAAAAATGAAAAGACAAAAAAAAGTAAATAAGATAGAAAAAAAAAAAGAAAGAAAGAAAAACTTTGGAATTCATTGTCATTACTTGCCAAGAAGCTATTGACAGAACTATTTTTACCTTACATTTATGGGAAAGTTGATATCAGAGAATTAAAAATTGTTTTATATAATGAATTTTTCTTTTTCTCTAAATTGTAAAATGAATTATTTTCCATAATTACCAAAGTAATTGGCTTTCTGATTCAATGAATTAAAATAAAAACTGTGAGGAAAAAAAAGTCCTGATTCTCAGAAGGCAATGTTTCCCATCAAGAGTCCTATAAAACTTGAAACTACAAGTAGCTCCTAGTCACTTCAAGCTTCTGGTGTCAAGAGACCCACAGGTAAGAAAAGAAGTCACTGCCCCAGGAAAGATAAATTGCACTGATCAAGAAGAAGTAGGGATGCTGTTACATAATGGAGCAGGGCAGAAAACTCTTGGCACCCAGGTGATCCTAGGTAATTCAATGGGGCATCTCTTGGCTCTTCCCTACTCAATTTTAATGGTTAATTGACAAACCCAGAAGACTTGACATCTTATTGATATTTAGTCTACCAATCCATGAGCATGGAATGTTCTTCCATTTGTTTAGGTCTTTTTAAATTTCTTTAACAATGCATTGTAGTTTTCTGAGTGCTTTACATCCTTGCTTAAGTTTATTCCTAAATATTTGACTCTTTTAGTCACTATTGTAAATGGATTTTTTATTCCTGACTTCCTCTTCATTGTGCATAACTAGTGTATTTTAAAGTCCATTTCATCTGATATAAGTATAACTACTCCAGTGTTTTTTGTTTGTTTGTTTACTGCATGCATGGAATATCATTTTCCAACCTTTCACTTTCAATCTACTGGCATCATTGGGTCCAAGGTAAGTCTCTTGTAGACAGCATATAGATGGCTCATATTTTCTTATTCATTCCACCTGTCTGTCTTTTGATTAAGTTCAATCCATTTACATTCAAGGTTATTACTGTAAAGGCAGTCCTTATTTCACCATTAGACTTTTGGTTTTAATCTGTCATATTTTATTTTCACCATTATTTTGAGACTTTTAGTTACTTTTACTGATATAATCTTCATTTCTAGACTCTCTTCCAAGCCTCTCTCTCCTGCCTTTTCTTTTCAGACTGTAGCACACACTTTAGTATTTCCTGCAAGGCCAATCTCTTTGTTATAAACTCTCTCAGTTTCTATTTATCTGTGAATATTCTAAGCTCACCCTCATTTTTGGAAGACAATCTTGCTGGATATAAGATTCTTGGCTGGAAGTTTTTTTCTTGCAGTATCTTAAACATATCATACCACTGCCTTTTTGCCTCCATGGTTTCTGATGAGAAATCAGAACTTAATCTTATTGGATATCCCTTATTTGTTATGCATTTCTTTTCTTTTGCTTCTCTCAGAATTCTTTCTTTGTCTTTGGCATTTGACATTCAAATTAGCATGTGTCTCGGAGTTTGTCTATTCAGATTTATTCAGATGGGAGTATGTTGTGCTTCTTAGGCACGGATATCAATGTCCATCAATAGGGTTGGGAAATTTTCTACCATTATTTCTTCAAATATTCTTTCTGCCCCTTTTCCCTTCCCTTCTCCTTCTGGGACACCCATGACACCTATGTTTGCACATCACTTGCTGTCATTTATTTCCCTGAGACCTTCTTCAATTTTTTCCCTTCTTTTCTTCATCTTTTCTTTCGTATGTTCTCTTTCAGAGGCCGTGTCTTCAAGTCACACTATTCCTTTTTTTCTGCTTCCTCTAATCTTCTGCTATATGTCTTCAGTGCATTTTTATTTTCATTCATTGCATCTTTCATTCCCATAAGATCTGCTATTTTTCTATGTATGCATTCAAATTATTCTTTGTGCTCATCCAATGTTTTCTTAATATCTTTAATCTCCTTAGCCATCTCATTCGATTTATTAAGGAGATTTTTTGGAACATTTATGATTAGTTGCCTCAACTCTTTTATGTCATCTGGAGACTTATCTTGTTTCTTTAACTGGGCCATATCTTCCTGTTTCTTGGTATGGATTGTAATTTTTTTGTTGGTGTCTTGACATCTGGCTTACTAGATGTATTTACTCTGGGTGCAGTTTCTCCTTTTAGTTTAAGGCTTTCTTGCCCTTTTTCCCTTGCTGATTGTGTTGAGGATGTAGTTGGTGCTGTAAATTGTGGAAGCTCAAGCTGCCCACATTGCCCCAGGAACCAATGAATCTCCTCCCACCTTTCTCCTTTGCCAGGGGTAGGGACAGATCCACAGCCATGAGTAATAATCCAAGTTATGCAGGCCAAAGCCATCTATAGCTGCCCAGAGAGACTGATGAAGCTTTATGTCCCTTCCTCCCCTATCTGGGGCAGGGATGGAGCTGGAGGTGTGAGCAGCAATCTATGGCATGTGTGTACAAAATGACTGCATTTCCCCAGGTAGACTTCCAACTATTCAGTGTGTGCCAGCCTAATGAACCTGCAGCTACTAGGAAAGGCTGGTGCAGGTCCTGCCAGCTTCCAACTCCAGCCACAGAATAGCTCCAGAGGTGGTGGCTTGTGCTGCCAGTATAGAATGGGCACTGGACTCCATGGTGTTGCCTCCAGTTTCCCAGAGAGGCTAGTACAGGTCCTGCCAGCTTCTTCCCTGCTGGAGGTGGGGCTGGGGCTTAGGCTAGAGCTGCAATCTGATCTGATTGGAAAGAAGTCATTCCCTAACAGCATTGTGATTTGCTGTCTGCCTTGCTTTCCCTTATGCTGAGGATGGAATTAAAATGGTGGCTACTGGCCTCTTTCTGACTTGGACAGGTTTAAATTTTAGCTGTTCTTAGGATTATACTTTAGCCAGCCAAATTTACTAATCAGTAGCTGAAGTTGGTGCCCAACTGTCTCTTCCTCCCCCATTTTTGGGAAATGGAGCTTCCAATTCCAGCCACAGAAAAGCTCTCAAGGTGGCTTGCACTGTCAATGAATTATGGGCACCAGCCTCCAAGGCATGGAACGCTCCACTCACAAATCTCTGCATATGTGCAGTCTCCTTCTTCCATTCTTTTGAGGATGTTGCAGGATGCTCTTCTGGTTTCCTGAAGCCCCCAAACAGGTGCTTTAGATAGCTCTGGGTGATTACTAACTGCCTTGTAGCACGAACTGACTCTCGGGAGTGCCTTACTCTGCTGCCATATTGTTCATTGCTCAATGAAGAGGATTTTTAACCTAAATTATGTCTTATTCTTCATCTTTTTCCTGGTGTATCTAGGCAGAAGCTGTCCATAATCCATGTTTTAAGCTCTCTCTTTGGTCTTGTTCTGCAAGGCAATCACTTGTAATCTCTAGGACTCATCCTAATAATACTTCCCATTTTTCCTACAGGTCCTTAGGTTTTATTGGTTCTACAGGTATCAAGACATATTATGTGGGTTCCATAATGACTACTCTAGTTGTAAACTTCAAAAAATCTTCTTTGTAAAGACTAGGGAATCGCTTTGGATGTAGTAGGACTCTCAGATTTAGGATGCATCCATTTGGGAGGAAATGGATGAAGCTGAGAACTTGGAAACTTCAAATTCCTTTGAATTTCTCTTTTCAGCAGAAATAGCCTCTTTTCCCCTTTCTATGGACACTAGCCTGAAAGAATTTGTAATAACTTGACCAGAGGAAGTTTCCTTATAAGAAGATGTCTATTCTGTTCAGGACTCAACTCCTTCATTCCTTATTGTCCCCCATATATATTATTATAGTAACATTCTAACACTTTCCAGGGACAGAATTGCAAGATGTGTTTCATGAAAAGGTAGCTTGCACAGCTAAAGAATTGTAAAACATTGTTAGATTTTATTGTCATGTATCTGAGAATATGTGCAGAAATGAATTCTTGGGGTGATTGTCTCAGGAGATGAATTAGAACATTGAGTCAGACTAAATTTATTTGAGTTCACTTATATGAGATTATATATGCTAGCCTCAAGAAGCTGGAAATGCTGATTGATATTTTCCTTCAACAGTGGCCTTTATTCAATGAGCCTGACATGCCAGAACATCTCTGGCATAATGTGGAGGAAAAAATATAAATATTCAGAAAATGGTAATGTCAGAGTGAATTATGCTGTGATTATCCTAACCTGGCCTGTGACTTCTAAAAGGATCCAAAGGTCAATTTCTCCACAAAGCCATTGAGAATACACATGTAAGGGGAAACCAGTTTTCTCAGAAAGTTATTTTGGTGGCAGTGTTGATACTAGGAGATGGTGCCAATGAAACAGGGCCCATAAACTCTTTTAATTCTTATATTCCAATGTTAGGGAATTAGTTCAGGAGCAGTCTAATGCAAATTTAAACTTAGAATTGGAATAGGAACATATGGTATGATATAGATGATTGTGTGCTTTAAAAATATCTTCTCTTTTATTGGACTTTACAAAATCTGAAAACTTGACTATTGTGCTGCAAATGATTATGGAACTGAAGCTGCCCCTTTGAACTAAGAGCTATGTGAACCCTATCAAGCCATAAATGGTACATACGGCAGAAATACTTCATTAAATGGAACTGTTGTATACTTGGTAATGCTGAAGTAAGTTCTGAAAGCACAATTAAATTGAATATTTAATTGGCTTAGTCTTCGATAATACCTACTCTTACACACACTGCTATGCTTTCAATGGGAATTTGTTTTTATCAGTTGATAAAAGAAGAAATATATCCCTGGTCTGGATTACAGATGTATATGATGGTACCAGGTATCAGTGGCCTAAAATTATATTGTAGCTTTATTCAGGGCTGCTCCTGAAAATCAGTGATAAAAAGAAATTCATACAGCTGGCAAAACTTTAGGCAATATATCTTATTGTCTACTTTGTCTGAAATAAATGATAGCCAGAGATATGAGTTTTCATGGATTCTGGGGCAGTGGAAATTTTGCTGATTAATCAGAGCTTTTGCAAGAAACAAGATTTGTTGATAAGAAAGTCCAAAAATTTCATATGGGTGGAATTCTCTTAATGGGCACAGTGTGTATATATTTGTTTCCTCGGCTAAAATTCAACAAAGATATTGTATCAGTCTGGCAAAGGCATGCTAAGGCAAAGTACCGGAAATCTGTTGGCTTTTATAAAGGGTATTTATTTGGGATAAAAGCTTATAGTTACAAGGCCCTAAAGAGTCGAACTGAAGGTTGATTTCTTACCAAAGTCAGCTGCCACATGTTGAAGTAAGATGGTCACTGATCTCTGCCTGGTCTTTCCTTCCTGGGATTTCTCTTTCTCTTAAGAGTTCGTGGGCCAAGCTCCTTCCTGATCTCAGCTGTATGGTGGCATAGGGCTTGTCCCTCAGGGCTTCCTATATCAGTCTCTGGCATAGGGCTCATTTATTTCCAGCCTTCTCAGCTGCACAGCTGCTCTGTTCTCTTCAGCGGCAAACTATCAAGCAAATGGCTCATCTCTCCCTGGGGGCCCAGGATCACCCATGACAGAGCTCATTTTCTCTTCCCATGTTTCTTCTTGAGTGAGTGTCCATTTATATAGACCCACTAAGGGGGCGGGGACTTATCCTTACTGATGTGGCACATGTCTTACTGATGTGGTTGAATCAAGGCCCTAATTTTAACAGGTAATTTAATCAAGGGCCCCTCAACTGAATCCAGTATAATCAAAGGGTATCACACCCAGAATAGATTAGTCTACAAACCTATTCTTTTTCTTTTAGGGATTCATAAATAATCTCAAACTGCCACAGATATCCATTGCAAATTATCCTCTCAGTAATGAGGTAGACAAAATGACCCGTTTTTGGATATCAGGCACTTTTCTTTATCCACCTGCAAAGTGGTCATGTTGTATGTATGCAGGCAATGTGTAGGCTCAACTACAGGAATTTACCATCCCTGAAAATGATCTGATTACTCATAGCTAAGCGCGAAAGCTGTTGAAATCAGAAGTGAGATTTGTGCCCTTGGGATGGCACTTCCATAGAGAGGTCAGTCAGTCAGGCACTTGGTGACAGATTATGGAGGGGAGAATATATTTTTCCCTCACTTCAATTGACACATAATCAGGATATGGATTTGGTTTTCCATCCTATAATGCTTCCACCATTCATGGTCTTAGAAAGCTATTCAAAATCCTGGTATCTCAAACTGCATTATTCTAACCAAGGAATGTATTTCACAGTAAAATAGAGTAACAATGAATCCATGCTCATGGACTTCACTAAGCTTATCAAGTTCCTCATCATGCAGAATAAGCTAGCCAAATATATAATGTTGGAATATCTTATTGAAGATTTTGTTATGGAACTGGTGAAAAATGTCAGTGAAACTGGGGTGCTGTCCTACATAGTATAGTGTTTGCTTTGAAACAATGACCACTATGATGCTATTTCTTCTAGAGCAAGAATATGTGATTCTAAGAACTAAGGAGTAGAAATGTGACTGTTCCCTCTTATAATACCACTTAACCACTAGCTCTGAGAAATTTTGCTTTATCTTCCCACAATCTTAGGATCTTTTCATTGAAAGTGTTTAGTTCTTAGTGGAGGAACGTTTCAAAAAGGGCTACAGTATTGGTCTTCCTATTTTATGTTATGCTGCCAATTGACTTCCGCTGCCCCTGAACCAAGAGAAAGAATGAGTGATTGATTCCAAATACCAAGAGAAAATAAGTTACTGGTACTCAGTGGAGACAGGGAAAATTTTGAATTGTACTTAAGCATTTTATTGGGCATCTGTTGGTATTTCCATGATAAAATGTAGATATCAATGGAAAAAATAACAATACAATAAATGCAAGAACATTAAGGACTCTGATACTTCAAAAATTATTTGAATCACCCAACTAAGTAGAGAATATTAACCAGCTGCAAAGTTACCTGAGAGCATTGGAAAAAATTACATATTTAATAAAGAAAGGAAATGGTAAATATCAACTATGGTCTTTTAACCAATTACAAAGTATGCCAATGTATATTTTTATTATGTACATATCAAACAAAAGTTTATTTATTCATTTACTTATTTGTTTGTTTGTTTGTTTATACCTCCCCCTTTCTTTCTGACTTGGAGTGAGGATTTTTGGTGATGTTTAGCTTTACTTTTCTGGATCATCAAAATTCATTGGAAGCCACATCCATATCTGATAAGGGAGGCTGCATATTCCTTGGAGTTCCTGGAATTTAATGTTACCACGATTTCTGAGACTTTGTGCCTATACTTTTTGCATAGAAGGTGAGAGTATCTTCATTTGTGTTAAATATTATCCTATGTTAGTCAAAGAAATAAAGTGTAATAAGATTGAAGGACAAGGATGGACACTAAATAGTAAAAGGTGAAGCATATATATAGTAAGAATATATACCCAAAAGGCAGGGAAATAATAAATTCAAAATTCCAGAAATTACTTGCTTCTAGTTGGTATAAGGATTGGATAGAATAGGAACACAAGTTTATTCAATGCTTCTGGTGATATTCTAAATCTTCTGTTGGATTGAATTACTGTTTGTTATTGTGACAGCTTAAAACTTTTTTTTTTTTAATTCCAATAAAGATTATGTTCTTGGAGTTAATCCATTCCTGTAGGTATGGAACACTGATTGGATTGACTTCACTTGGGGACCTTTGATTGGAGCCCTTCAGTGAAGCATGACTCAGAGCGGGTCTCAGCCCTCCTGCTGGAGTCCTATACAAATGGAAGAATCATGCAGAGACACACAGAGAAAGACAGTCACCAATTTACACTGCTACGTGACAGAGGACTCCATGATCACCTGCAGCCCAGAGGCTGAGAGAGAGAAGGTCTCAAAGGCTGAGACATGAGCAATATGCCTGTTTGCCCACAGCTGAGCTTAGGGACAAAGTGAACCTGGAGGAGAATGCAGAGATCAACCATTATTTTACCTTGCCACATTGTAGGAGTCAAGGATTGCCAGCAACTGACCTTTGGTGAGACAGCATCTCTTGATGATGCCTTCATTTGGACATTTTCAACTGTAAGATTCCACCCTAATAAATTTCCATTACAAAAACCAACCCATTTCTGGTATTTTGCATTGTCAGCCTTTAGCAAACTAAAATATATTCCTACGCTTTAAAATATCTGTATATATTAAATATATCCTTTTGTTTTTCTTTATTATAGAATTAGTGGGTTTACAGAAAATTCATGCATAAAATACAGGATTTCCTTACACTACCACACCACCAATACCTTGCACTGGTGTGGAAATTATTTTACAATTGATAATAGCATCTTTTAAAAATTATACTATGAATTAAAGTGCATGGTTTAATTAGGTTCACTGTGTAGTGTAGTTCCATGGAATTTATTTTGTTAATTTTTATTCTGTAATCATATATACAGTCTAACATCTCCCCTTTTCAGATATGTATTTCAGTGCAGTTAATTGCATTAACAACTTGTGCTACCATCAACATCATCCAATCCAAAAACATTTCCATTATCCCAAATAGGAAATCTGTGCATATTAAGCCTTAACTTTCCATACCGTAACCCCACCCTATCCCTTGGTAATCTATATTCCAGATTCTGATTCTGTGAATTTGCTTATTCTAATTGTTTCAAATCAATGAATTCATACAATATTTGTTCTTATGTGACAGGCTTATTTCACTCAACATATCTTTAAGTTTCATCTATGTTGTGAAATGTATTAGGACTTCATTCCTTTTAATGGCTGAATAATTTTCCATTGATTATGTACACTACATTTTATTTATCCATTCATTAGTTTATGGACACAAGGTTGCATCTCAATATATGCACAAACACATTTGACTAAATCCAGCATCCCTTCACCCAACTAAAACAGAATACACATTCTTGTCTCAAGTGTACATGGATCATTCTCCTGGATAGACCTTACATTGAGTCGTAAAACAAGTCCCAATAAATTCACAGATATTGAAATCATATGATGTATATTCTGAGATAACAACAAAATGAAGCTAGAAATAAATAACAGATGGAGAAATGAAATTTCATGAATATGTGGAAATTAAACAACATACTCCTCAACAAAAATTGGGTTAAAGGGGGATCAGAAGCAAAGTTAGGAAATATCTTGAGGCAAAAGAAAATAAAAATACAATATACCAAAACTTATGAGATGCAGTGAAGGCAGTGCTAAGAAGAAAATTTATAGCTCTCAATGTTTACACCAATAAAGAAGAAAGACTTCCAATCAAGAGACCTAATCTCAAAACTGAAAGGACTAGAAAAAAAGAGCAAACTAAACCCAAAGTGAGCAGAAGGAAAGAAAGAAGAAAGATTAGAGTGGAGTTAAATGAAATAAAGAACAAAACAATAGGTAGAATCAATAAAAACAAATTTGGGTCTTTGAAGAGATCAATAAAAATGACAAACCTTTAGCTATACTGATACAGAAAAAAAACAACTGAGGAAGGGAGGGCAAGAAGGAGGCTGAGTAAGGAACTCCAAGAGTTGGTTTGTTCTGCAGGGGAGTTAGTAATCACCAAAAGCTATCTAAAGCACCTATTGGACAGGGGGCAGCTAGGAGACTAGAAGACCATCCTGCAACATTCTTGAAAGAATGGAAGGAGGAGACTGTCCACGTGCAGTGAAGTTGCATGAGTAGAGCACTCTACACCACAGAAAGTGGTGCCCATCCTCCGCTGGCAGCACAAGCTGCCTCCAGAGCTATTCCAGAGCCGAAGTTGGAAGTTCCATTTCCCAAAAATAAGGAAGGAAGAGATGGTTAGCCACTGGCTTCAGCTACTGATTAGTAAATTTGACTGTATAAAGTATAATCCTAAGAACAACTAAAGTTTAAACCTGTCCAAGTTGGAAAGAGGCTGGTAGTTGCCATTTTAACACCACCCCTGGCATGAGGGGAAGCAGGGCTGATTGAAAATCACAGTGATGGTAGGAACTGACTTCTTTCCACCCAAATCAGACTGCAGCCCTAGCCTAGGCTCCAGCCCCACCTCCTGCAGGGAGGAGGCTAACAGAACCTGCACCACCCTCTCCAGGTAACTGCAGGTGCTTTCAGCTGACACAGACTCAATAGTTGGATACCTGGGGCTCCATCCTTGCACCCCAATAGCATAGGAGAGGAGCTGTGTTTCTTCGGCCTCTCTGGGCAACTGCAGACACTTTTGGTCTGCACAAACTGATTTGTTGATCACCTTTGATTTCTTCTCCACCCTTCCACCCCCATAATATAGGAGGGGGCTGGTGTTTCTTCAGCCTCTCTGGGCAAATGCAGGCACTTTAAGCCCACCCATACTGGATACTCAGACACCTGTAGCTCCATCCCATCTCTCCAATAGAATAAGAGGGATCTGTGTTTCCTCAGCCTTTCTGGGCAACTGCAGGCACTTTCAGCCTGCATGAACTGGTTCGTTGAGTGCCTCCAATTCCAACTCCACTCCCACCATAGGATAGGAGAGTAATGGTGTTTCCTAGCCTATCTGGGCAACTGCAGGCAATTTTGGCGTGCATGAATTCGGCTTTTGGGCACCTATGACTCCACTCCCACCCCCAATAGAACTAGAGGGTGGACAATGTTTCCCTAACCTCTCTGAGTAACTGCAGGTGCTTCTGGCCTACACAGACTGAATAGTTGGACACCTATAGCTCCACAACCACCAAGTAGGATAGGAGGGTAGCTGTATTTCCTCAGCCTTTCTAGGAAATGGCAGTTACTTTTGGCCTGCACAGAATAGACTGGTGGGTACGTGTGGATCCATCCCCATATTCCAATAGGATAGGAGGGGGCTGATGTTTCCTTAGTCTCTCCAGGCAACAGCAGACACTTTTGGCTTACATGGACTGAACTTTTGGGCAACTGTGTTTCCATCCCCACCCCTAAAGGCAGAAGGGACAGTAATTCCTTAGCATCTAAGAGCAACTACAGGTACATTCAGCCCACACAGATTAGATTGCTGGGCACTACTGAGGGTCAATCCTCTCTCCTGGCAGGGGAGGAAAGGGGTCAGTGCTATGTCAGTCTACCTGGTCAACTGTTTTCAATTTGGAACTGCGTGTCATTAATTTTTGCCTAAACTTGCAGCTCCATTCTTGCCTCAGGCAGGGGAGGAAGGGGCATGAAACTTCTTCAGTCTCTCTGGGCAACTACAGACAGTCTTGAACTGCATGACTTGTATTATAACACATGGCTGTGGCTCTGTCACTACCCCTGGCAGAGGAGAAAAGTGAGAGAAGCTTCAATGATCCCTGGGGCAATGCAGGAAGCTTCAGCTTCCACAGCTTACAATATCAGCTGCATCCTAGGCTCCTACTACACAACAAGCAAGGGGAAAAGGGCAAGAAAACCCTAAACTAAAGAGAGAAACTGCACCCAGAAAAACTATATCTAGAAAGCCAGATACCAAGACACCAACACAAAATTAAAATCCATACCAAGAAACAGGAAGATATGTCCCAGTCAAAAGAACAAGATAAGCCTCCAGATGATATAAAGGAGTTGAGACAACTAATCTTAGATGTTCAAACAAATCTCCTTAATAAATTGAATGAACTGGCTAAAAAGATTAAGGATATTAAGAAGACACTGGGTAAGCACAAAAAAGAATTTGAAAGCTTACATAGAAAAAAAAAAAAAGCAGATCTTATGGGAATAAAAGGTGCAATAAATGAAATTAAAAACTCACTAGCATCATATAATAGCAGATTTGATGTGGCAGAAGAAAGGATCTGTGAGCTTGAAGATATGGCCTCTAAAAGTGAACAACAATAAGAACAGTTGAAGCAAAGAATGGAAA
>JAQZBX010056953.1:0-18073 GCA_029593785.1 Cabassous unicinctus
TTGATAATGTCTTTTGATGCACAAAAGTTAAGTACGCATGTCTAGAAAGTTTCTGGTGAAGTTGATGCTGCTGTTACAAGACCATGTTTTGAGAAATGCTGACTTATGGATCCAACATGCTTGCTGAGGCCAGCTGAGGCCAATGAGCTTCCATGGGGCCCTTGGGAATCTGTGTGGAGTGGAGAGAGCCTGCCCTGGTCTCCAAACCCTGGCTCCCAGACTAAATGCCTGCACTGACACCCCCAATGGGCCTCCTCAGCAGAGGCATCTCCTGAAGGAAGAAGTGCTTTTCCTTCTGTTCATTTCATAGAGAGACACCATCTAAGCCAGTGTAACTGCAGCAGGTTGGCTGGTTGATGAGACCAGGTGCTCAGGAAAAAGGATGGTTTGGAGGGGAGAAATTTTGGGTACCTGAGGTTGGAGTCACCTCAAGGCCATCCCTGAATTGTGTTGCAGAAGGACAAAACCTGACACTACTGAGTGCCCTCCCAGTGCTAGCCAGGCACCTTATATATCTCATCACATGCAGTCCTTAGACCAACCCATGAGACTGGACTCTTTTCATCCTTATTTTACATATTAAACAATTGAGGCAGAAGATAATGCTGCTGACACACTGCTAGCTGTTAACAGAGCTAGATTTCCCACAATGGGAACACTTCCTTCAAAGTTTGCAGTTTTAACCTCCATGCTGTACTCTTTTATTTTAAAAACAAATAAAAGAAAAATAACTGCCTTCAAAAACCATTGTAGATAAAGTGTAACTTATTGCTGCTCTCAACTCTGCACTGTGGCTATACATAGGAGAACAGTCTCTGCGTGAGCCTTCCTGAGCCAGCAAAGCAAGGCTGGAGGCCACAGCTGTCTGACCTGCAAGTTGGCCTGATAGCATCCAGAATCATAAGACAATAAATTTGTATTGCTTAAGCCAACTTACTCTTTGTTATTTGTCAGAGCAGCTCTGGCAAACTGAGGTGATGAAGTATGTATATACACACATATGTATTTATGTATGCATATGCATGGAAAGAAAGAAAAAGCAATGAGCAAATGGTGTGGTGTAATTAAATATTACTCAGATGCCCTCAGCTCCCAAATCCTCACATTCCCATATGAAAATTCAGAAATGTTTGGCCCACTGCAGGGATTCCTATGGACACTGAAACCCTCCTGAGATAGACTCCTACCCATTGGACCCCCTTATCAGAGGGAGAATGCAGCAGCATTACCTTAGGGCCACAGTAGGATCCCATCACCCCTCCCAGCCAACCTTGCATCATCTCTCTTTTAACAGCATCATCCTTCTTGATTCTCCTCCCTCCCCTTACAACAGGTCTGCTGGCCCAGGGCATTTCTCACCAGCTCTTGCTGTCCAGACAGGATCCTCTTCTCCATGGACTAGTCCAGCAGATCTTGATGGCTGTCACTTGGCACTGGGGAAAGGAAAATCATTGGAAGAGAGTGAAGAAGAGCCTAGATTCTCTCTTCCCCACTGTGAACACATAGAACTAGTGAGAGAGAAGTTCTGAGATGGGAAAATAAAACCCACCAGACATGCAGGTCACATTCCCTTTTCAAGTTCCTTGTAGTAGTAGAAAAACCCAGTATAGCATAAATATTGAGGCATTGTACTGAGCCTTTGTAACTGAGAGCTAAGAATTTATAGATGTCTTTATATTATAAAAATAGCAAAAGGTTAATATCTGAAATCACTGAAACTGGCTGGATTTAGCCTAGACCTGCTATTATGATGGTCTTTCTAAGTAGGTCTCAACCTGTTAATGGTTACTCAAAACATAACCTCTCCCTTGCACATAATTACTATTATGATAATAATTCTAGAATGAACTTGCCTTTATTAGTGGTTATTTTACAACAAGTTTCACCCTTGTATATACTTACCATTGTGATGGTAATGACTTCACCTTCCTGCTTGATATCCACATGTAAAAATTGTGATTGACCTCTACTCTGAACTTTCCTATTCCAGAATCTTGACTTCTGGTACTGATTGTAACTTTGTAATTCATTCTATTTGGTACAAACCCCATCATATTCAACCGCTTAATGTTTTTAATGAAGGAATCTGTGTCCAACTCTACCCCAATTATTCATTAGCATCCTGTCAGTATAAAATGTTAGAGCATAAAATGTTAGAGGTTGATTTGGGATTGTACATCTTTGGTCTCCTCTGAAGAGTAAATCCTCTTTTCTTTTTTTGTTTAGTTTGGTGTGTCTGTTCTGCTGTGCCAAGTGAACGAACCCAGCCAAGTTCTACCCCAGTCCCTAACACCTTGAGAAACCCTCCATCTCATATTGGGAAGGCTCTCCAGGATGCTAGATACCCTAGTGCATAGGATGGGATTCTGGGGCTGGAGGCTGGAGCCATCTGCCTTCAATGATGTGCTGGATGAACACAGGCCTTCATGTCCTGGGCCTTGGGCTTGCTCTGGGTCACATGAGGTGTTTGCTCCATGGAGCCCTCCTGACCTTGTGGAAGGATTTGTTTGAGGAGGGAGGGATATTGTACCAGAAAGACTTTGGAGAGGTGGCCTATTTTAAAGGCCACCTTCCAGGGTCCTGGGAGCACTCTGGGGACTCTTCCTCTCTTCCCCCAAATCCCTCATAGGCATTATGGTTTCAAGGATGTAAAGATACGGAACAAACCTTGTGTTTGTAGGGGACAAGCTCCCATCTGGTATTTGTAGAATGTCAGCTGGACTTTTTTCTTGGAATTTGGATAGGGTTAAATGCTGCCCAGGTATTTGGAAAATATTGGCTGATACTCTGGTATTGGGGTGGGGGTGGGGAAGCAGTTCCCCAGTAGCCTAGAGGACTGAGCTTCAGGCACAAACGATCACTCTCCAGCTTTGAAATGTAATGGATTTTGTCCTGCTGGGTTTTGGATTTGCTTGTGACTTGTGACCCCTTTTAACCTTCCAATATTTCCCTTTCAGAATCTGCATGTCTCTCCTATGTCTGTCCAGCAATTGTCCTTCAGAAGCAGATAACTTGTATTATAGCTTCATTACTTGTTTTGTAGCTTCACAGGTTGACATATGTTGAGAAATTTAGCTCCAGGATTGACCATACCCATAACTGATTTAGATGAACTTCAGGATTTAGATTTGTTATTGAAATAGCTTAAAGCTTTTGGGATGTTCGGGATAGGGTGACTGTAATTGGTACATAAGAAGGGCATAGATTTTTGAGTGACAGAGGGCAGACTGTTATGGGTTGAACCATGTGCCCAAAAATGATGTTACCTGGCCAATTCCTAAAAAAAAAAAAAAAAAAGAAGATATGTTGATGTTCGAACCCCCAGTACCTCAGCATGTGACTTTATTTGGAAATAGGGTTATTATAGATGGAATAAGGCAAGTTATTTTGATGTTATACTGGAGTAGGCTGAGTGCACAGGCTGGTGCCTTTTTAGCAAGAGGAAATATGGACACAGAGGCACACATACAGAGGAGAATACCATGTGAACACTGATGCAGAGAACATCAAGGAGTGCTGGGAAACCACCACAAGAAGCCATGAAAGAGACATGGATTAGATTTTTCCCTAGTGACATCAGAGTGAGCCTGGCTTTGGTGACAATTTAGTTTCACACTTCTTATCTCTGGAAGTGGGAGTCAATAAATTTTTGTAGTTTTAAATCATCTGTTTGTGTCATTTGCAGTTTTTGTGGTGATAGCAGCCCTAGTACACCAAGACAGGTTCATAAAAAATAATCTCAAAAACAACCTTAGAAAACAGGAGAGGAAGAGTCTGCACCAATACTGTGGCTGAATATTTTAAAAGAGAGGAAAAATGGCATTTGACTACATTTCTTACAAATTTATCTTTAGAGAAAATGGGAGGGCAGCAGGGGACATGATTACAAGGTGTTCAGCCCTGAAACCTGGGGCATGGCACTGGACTAGGGTTATCTACAGGTACCATTGAGAAGTACATGGAATTATCTTATTTGTTTTTATGTTCATTGTATGTCTCCTTGGTATAATAAAACAAGTATGAGCATTTTAGTGTGTAGTCACTTATCAGCATTTCTTCACCTATTCTAATCCTTGTTAAAGTGATTCCAGTTCTGGAACCCTTACCTATTTTTTTCAGTCCTCCAGAAATGAACACAACTAATACAGGCACTTACTGACTCTGTTAGTCCAAAGCTGGTAAGCAATTTGAGAAGATTTAAAAAATGATTTACTAATTATTTGAGAGATGGGGACTCTTTGTCTTCCCCTTGAACCTGGGCAGGCAGGTGCCTGTTTTGACCATTGGAGTTCAGCAGAAGTGATACTCTGTTCCTTCCAGGGCCAGATCATAAAGGGTCATGCAACCCTTGCCTTTGTCTGGGAACCCTCACTCTTCCCTGAGTTGCCATGCAAGAAATAATACAACCCTGAAGCTGTCCTGCTGTAAGGATGCCCAAGACACATGGAGAGATCCTGTGTAGGCAGTCAGCAATAATTAAAAATTTGATTCTAGGCATAAAAAAGCATCAAATTTCCTATGGGCCTCAGGAAAAGGCAGCCAGGTTTTTCAGAAATGATAGGCATTTTCTAGGTCTTGGAAAATATGAAGCTAGGTTTTTCAGGTTGGTGTCTCCTTTGAATATGATGCATGGAATATTTTTAATTATTATGAAAGCAATGAAAATGGGGCAAATCAATGAGAAACCCCCAGGATAATTTTAGGATGAAAAGCCATGTACACAAGAAGTGGTGGAATATTAGAGCACTGAAGCTGCTTATATCCTCAGAATACATCCTGATTCCTTGCAAATGAGAGATGCTTCAGGTAGAGAGGAACAGATGCCAATGTCAAGAGTCTGAACAGAGTAGTAGTCTTATAAGCGACCTTTCCCAAAGTAAGTTAGGACTCTAAAGTGCACACTTATATTAAGGTTGAAGCAAAGCTGAGCTAGCTACCTTCTGTTTGACCCTCCATCTCCACTGTCTACCAGGATAGGACCATCTGGATTGCATTGATGGATGCCCAAGCCCTTTAGCATCCATTTGGGTTCAGCCAGTGGAGAGTAGATGGTGGGAGGAGAGTGAGGTCAGGACATTCTTCTTGTGGCTCCCTTCTTTTAAGATCATCTCAACCTGGATGTTCCCTCAGCATAGGTTGCTAGTCCTCTGAAGGTGGCCTCTTCCAGTCTCTGGTAACTTCCTTCTCCCTTCCCATAATCTTCAGGCCTAGTTGTGCTAATGACAACAGGGTCTTCATCAAACTTTTTGGGTTTCACTTATTATAATGATTAATTTCATCTGACAACTTGACTAAGATATGGTGTCCTGCTTTTTTGGTCATGTAATTATTGGTGAAGGTATTTTACACATGAATTTGTGTCTATAATGAGTTGATTACATCTATGGTTCACTAGATCTACAATCAAAAAAGGACATTGCATCAGTAAATGTGTGGAGTCTTTTCATTCAATCAGTTAGAGGTATGAAAGATCAGAACTGAGGATTTCAGAAGTCAGAAAGAGGAATTTATGTCTCCACTTCAACCAGCCTGCTTCTCCTGTGGAATTCAACTTCACCATCCTTACTTCCAGCTTTTGTCTTGCCCTATGTAATTTGTGCTTTACAGACCTTAGAAATACCTTTATAAGAATTTCTTGCTTGAAACCTTCCCTATGCTCAGAATTTGCTCTTGTCAACCCCACAACCACATGAGTCAATTCCTATCTACCATAAATCTCAATTCATGTAAATTATTGTCCCATCAGTTCTGTTTTTCTAAAGAAGACTGACATACATATACCCTGCCCTCATCTTTGTGGAGAGTGTCTTCATTCAATGCTCTCCAATTATACTATGTGAGCTTGTATCCTGTTTCTTGACAAGTCCCATATTGATTCAGAAATCATCTCTGCCCCTAGCCTTTTGTGGATTTTAATAATATAAAAAATTACAAACTCTGGAGCAGGTGTAGATCAATGGTTGAGCACATGCTCCATATGTACAAAGTCCTGTGTTCAATCCCAGCTAACCCCTAAAAACACGAAAGAAAAAAATTACCAAAAGATTAAATTTTATATATAACTTAAGAGTGGATATGAGCCACACAAACTAGAAATCCATTAATCAAAGACCTGTTCTGTCAGTTCGGTTTGTGACAAGTTACTGACACAGTTCCCAAATATTCTTATGTGCTTGACTCCTGGACAGCCCAGCAGAGATGTAATAAATGCCACCTGCCTCTCTTCCAAAGACCTGTGGCAGGGTAGGACTTGAGAGGTATGGTTCTATAATCCAGAGCCTGGCTCCAGAACTGGTCTCCTAGAAGAAAAGAGATTCCCTGTGTGCTTATTTTTTTTCAGATACTGCATTGGAGATTGACTCAGGGACCCATTGTTCGGAAGAAAGAATCACATTACCTGATTTCTGGAGTGGACTGTGACAAATCTGCCTGACATAAGGAGGTCTGAAGATTGGCAGAGCACTGCTCAATTGCCCTCTTTCTCTTCAGGACAAAACAATTTCCTGTCTGGTAAGTTCTAACCACATGGGATCATGGAATGAATAATAAGAAGGAAAGGTACCATGGGCAGAGACAGAAATGTTCAGGATGGGTTTGTAAAATGAGCAGAGGGTTTTTTGTGCATTTTTTGTTGTTGTCTTTGTTTTGTTGTACAAATTTTGCCCAAAAGTGAGTATCACTTCTTCCCAATGTTCTTTTTCATAATGGACAATTCCTGGTAGAAACATGAAAGCATGTAAGACTAAAGGGAACAACTTTATCCTGGACTATTCTAGAGACTTGTTTGATCCTGTTTGTTATTGAGACCTCTTTCATGGTCTGTACTAGTCAGAATTGGGATGGTGACATCAGGACTTTATATAAGCTCTTGAAAAGTCTGTCTCTATTCAACCACTCCATAAAACTTCAAAAACTGTCCTATACATATCTGGGAAATCCCATTCCCATTTTTCCAGAAGAGAGCATTTGAAACAGGATTGCTCTTTCAATCTATTCTACAAAATGCCTGCTAAAACTTTTCCCTACCCCACAAGCTATTCTTCTCAGACTCTCTCTATCTATCTACATGACTTATTCGCACTCAAGGTTTCAATTTCCACATATACACAGATAACTCAAACATGTTCAAACATCTTCAGGGAAGTTTTTTCCTCAAGTGCTAAATCTGTGTAATTATCTCTCTTTTTTTAAGATTTATTTACTTTTATCCATTTTTAATCCCCCTCCCCCATTTTTGCTGTTTTTGTGTCCATTCACTGGGCAATTCTCTGTGTCTGTTTCCTTCCCTCTCTTCTCATCCTTCTCCTCCTGTCTTCACTGAGATTCTATCCTGGGAACTTTTGATGTGGGAGAGAGGTGTTCTGCAACCTGCGCCACCTTTGTTCCTGATTTTTCGGTGCATCTCATCTTGACTCTCCCTTGTGTCTCTCTACTGTTACATCATCATCTTGCTGCATGGCTCGGTGAGGCCTGGCACACCCCCATATAGCAGGGCCTGGTTGCCTGCATGCCTTCTATATTTTTCTTTATTTTACCGGGAAGTCCCAGGGATCGAACCCAGGTCCCTCTAAATGGGAGTTGGATGCCCTACCATTTGAGCATCCACCCCCTAATTGTATCTTTTATCTTCTCTTGGATCACAAAATCACGATGCTCAAGTATGAATTCATTTTTTCAACTTCAAACAGGTCTTCTTTTAGTGTCCCCTAACTGAAAACAATGGTCTACCTCTCATCCAGTTACCAAACCCAGAAAGCCAGAAGTCCTCTTTCACTTCCCCTCTTCCTCATTCCCCCATCAAAGGCACTGTGGACTACTTTTGTTTTTTTTAGCATCTCCTTCATGGCTGCATCTCTCTGCATCTCCTTACCCTTCATCACTGTAAGCTGCATTCTCATCTTCTCTCATCTGAAATATTGCCATAAATAGACTTGTTATTAATTGATCCTCATTTACTGTTGCTCCCTTCCAGACAGAGGGATCTTTCTGTTGCACAAATCTATTTAGTTCCTGCCTTCCTTCCTTTCATCCTCTGTACTTGTAGCTGCTATCTAGAGACACAATTGATATTTTTGTGTTCATATTATATTATATTTAACAATCTAATTGAATTCTGAATATTCTAATAATTTATCTGTTGATTCTGTTGTCAAACAAATCAGCTGTGAATATTAGTGTAACGCTGCTCTTTCCAAAGCTAGTGTTTATCATATTCCTTTTAATCATTGTGATATCTAGAACTGTCAGAAAGCAGGAAACGTTGAATGGCTGTGATGATAAACATTGCTGCATTTTTTTCCCTGTCTTTAAAAGGAATGCTGCTAATGTTCTCCCATTAATTTTGAGATTTATTCTTGATTTTGATAGATGGTATTATAAAGTAAAAAAAAACTTCAATTTTTGGTTTACTAAGTTTTTCTTATCATAAATTAGTTCTAAGCTTTATCAAGTAGTTTTATTACTTGTTCTGAAATGATCATATAACTTTTCTCATTAATATAAAAATGTGTGAGTTTTAATAATGGGCACTTTAATGGTATATGATCCTTGTTTTTGCTGGAATAAGTACAAGTTGATATTGATTTTTTAAAGACCTTTATTGGTTTAGTTTGCCAATATTTTATTTGGGATTCTTTATGTTCATTTGGTCTGTTGTTTTCCTTTTGTATTCTCTCCTGGACTAGTTTCAGCTACAAGGTTTTAAATGCTTCATAAAATTAACTGGGGAAAATTTTATTTTTCTAGTGGCTGTTTTTTTTTCAGGGTAATTGATAGAATTCACCTGTGAATCCTTGGGCCCAATTTAAGTTGTTTATTTATTTATTTAGTTTTGAGGTGCTGGGGATTGAACCCTGGACCTCATATGTGGGAAGCCAGCATTCAACCCACATGGGCTCCCTGAAGATTTATTTTTGTGCATATTTTTAAACTATTGAGTAAATATATTTAACAATTATAATCCTTTTTAGATTATTTCTTTAAGTGATTGTAAAATTTAACATTTATTTTGCTATTTTAACCATTTTTAATTTAATGGGAGAATGTAAAATTCAGTGATATAAATAACATTTCAAACATTGTCTACCCAACATCACTCTATGTCTAAAATATTACATTGTGTGTGCATACTACATTTTATCCATTCATCAATTAATGGATATTTGGATATTACAAGATCTTGAAGGTGCTTCCCTACATTTTCTTCTAGGGGCATTAGGGTTCTGGCTCTTATATTTAGGTCTTTGATACATTTTGAGTTGATAGGATCCTGTCATCTGCAAATAGTGAAAGTTTTACTTCTTTTTTTCTGATTTGGATGCCTTTTATTTTTATTGCTTAATTGCTCTAGTTAGAACTTGAACACAATTTTGAATAGCAATGGTGACAGCGGTGATCTCTGTCTTATTCCAGATCTTCGAGGGAAAGCTTTCAGCCTTTCACCACTGTGCATGATATTAGCTGTGGGTTTTTCATATGTGCCCTTTATCATGTTGGGAAAGTTTCCCTCTATTTCCATCTTACAAATTGTTTTTTATCAGAAAAGGGTGCTGCATTTTTTCAAATTCCCTTTCTACATCAATGCAGATGATTATCTCGTTTTCTCTTTTCAATTTTTTAATGTGGTGCATTATATTATTTGATTTGCTTGTGTTGAACCGCCCTTGATAAAACCCACTTGATCATGGTGTATAATGCTTTTAATGTGCTGTTGGATTCAATTTGCAACTATTATTTGTGGATTTTTGCATCTGTATCCATTAAAGAAATTGGTCTGTAATTTTCTTTTCTCATAGTAACTTTATATGGCTTTGGTACTATGGTTATTTTGGGCTTCATAGAATGAGTAAGCTACTGTTCCATCCTCTTCAATTTTTTGGAAGAGTTTGAGCAGGATTGGTAAAATTCTTCTTGCAATGATTGGTAGAATTCACCTGTGAGGCCATCTGTTCCTGTGGTTTTCTTTCTTGGAAGGTTTTTAATGACTGATTCTTTCTCTTTATTTGTAATTGGTTTATTGAGTAGTTCTATTTCTTCTAGAGTCAGTGTAGGTTGTTGGTGTGTTTCTAGGAAATTGGCCATTTCATCTAGGTTGTCTAATTTATTGGCATACAATTGTTCTTAGTATCTTCTAATGACCTTATTTTTTTATTTTTGAGAGGTCAGTAGTAATGTCCCCCTTCTCATTTCTGATTTTATTTATTTGTAATTTTCTCTCTCTCTTTTTGCTTTGTCAATCCAGCTAAGGGTTTGTCAACTTTATTGATTCTCTCAAAGAACCGACTTTTGGCTTGTTGATTTAATCTATTGTTTCATTTCATTCTGCTCTAATGTTTTTTGTTTCTTTCCTTCTGCTTGCTTTAGAGTTAATGTACCGTTCTCTACTAGTTCCTCCAGGTGTCAAATTAGATCTTCAATTTAGCTCTTTCTTCTTTTTTTAAATGTAGCTATTTAGGGCTATAAATTTCCTTTTCCTTACTACCTTCACTGCATCCCATATGTGTTACTATGTTATGTTCTCAATTTCATTCTTTTCAAGATATTTACTGATTTTTTCTTTTACTCACTGATTGTTTAAGAGTATGTTGTTTAAAGTCTACATATTTGTGAATTATCCAGTTCTTTGCCTGTTATTGATTTCCAGCTTCATTCAATTATCATCAGAGAAAGTTTTTTTATAAAATTTCACTCTTTTTAAATTTATTGAAACCTGTTTTGTGATCCAGCATGTGGTCTCTCCCAGAGAATGATTCATGAGCCCTTGAGAAGAATGCATATCCTGCTGCTTTGGGATGCAATGTACTGTATATATCTCTAAGGTCTAGTTTATTTATCATATTATTCAAGTTCCCTCTTTAGGTGTTCTATCTATTGATGAGAGTGGTGTGTTGAAGTTTCCAGCTCTTATTGTAGAGATTTCTATTTCTCCCTTCCATTTTGCCAGTGTTTGCCTCATGTATTTTTGAGCACCATGGCTAATTGCATAAATATTTTGGTTGTTATTTCTTCCTGTTGGATTGTTCCTTTTATTAATATATAGAATATACAGAGTCCTTAGTTTTCACTTATAACAAAACATATGGGATGCAGATTTTGACTTAAAGTCTATTTTGTTGTATATTAATGTAGCTACCTCAATCATTTCTGGTATCCTTTGCATGGACTATCTTTTCCCAACCTTTCACTTTCAACATATATTTATTCTTGGTTCTAAGGTGAGTGTTTTGTAGACAGAATATAGGTGGATCATATTTTTTAACTATTCTGCCAGACTGTGTCTTTTGATTGGAGAATTTATTCCATTAACATTCAATGTTATTATTGTAAAGGGAGTAATTACTTTAAATCATTTTATACATTAGCTTTTACATGTCATCTCTTATTCACTCTCTTTTTTATTTACCCCTTTTCTTTTTTCTTTTCAATCTGTAGCACTCTCTTTAGTATTTTTTGTAGGGCATGTGTCATTTTAAAGAAGTCTGTCAGTTTCTGTTTATCTGCAAATACTTTAAGCTTTTCCTCATTTTTGAAAGAGAGTTTTGCTAGATAAATAATTCTTGGCTGACATCTTTATCTTTCAGTATCTTAAATATATCATACCACTGCCTTCTTACCTCCATGACTTCTGATGAAAAACTTGCACTTTGTCTTATTGAGAATCCATTGTATGTGATGAAGCACATTTTTTCTTGCTTCTTTCAGAGTTCTCTCTTTGTCTTTGGCATTTGGTCTACCAATTAATACATGTCTTGGAGCAGGTCTATTAGGATTTCTAATCAGGTTTTTTTGGTATATATTAATAAAAAGTGTGTAATCAATAAAATTTGGTATAATCACTTATTTTTGCATTCATCACTTCAATCATTATTAGAGCATTTTAATTATTCTAATAATAATAACAATAATACAAATAAAAAGATGACAAAATGCTCTATCCCTAAATAATCACCCCTCAATTTCTCTATGCTTCCCCTTGCACACATAGCAGCTGTTTTGTTTCTATTGTTCTAATTTATTTGTATATATTTTTTATAGATGGTCTTTAGCAATATACAGTATTTTTTGTCTAGCCTCTTTCACTTTGTATACTTCCTTTTTTATCCTTAATGGAAGATTATTAATATATTACTATACACTAATGTCCGTATTTTGCTTTGGTTGTATTTTTGACTGATAATAACATCTTGTAACATTAATATACATTTTTCAGTTTCAAAGAAAAACGGTCTTATATATGCAATAATACCCATATTCATATTTCATATGAGGTTTTGCTATGCTATATAGTCCCACATTACATTTTTCAGCTTTCCTTCTAATGATATAGATGACCTTAGTCTTTCTCTTTCAATCACTGTCATACCCAGATATTAGCACACTTGTCACAAACATTATTATGTGCTTTCACCATTCCTATTCATTTCCAAAGATTTGCTAACAACATTTTTACCAATTTTGCATAGGCTAAACCTCAGCTTTCCATTTTCTAGCTTCACTCTATTTTCTGGTGCCCTGCTTCTAGTTGTTGATTCCGTGAGTTTGCACAATATATTTAGTTTATAATAATGCTATCATACAATATTTGTCCCTTTGTGTCCAGCTTGCTTCACTCAACATAATATCCTACAGGTTCTTCCATGTTGTCATATGCTTCACAGCTTCATTTCTTCCCAAGGCTTCTTAATATTCCCTTTTATGTATATACCACAATTTGTTTTTCCATTTGTCAGTTGATGGACACATGGGTTGTTTCCATCTTATGCCAATTGTGAATAAGGCCACTATGACCATTGGTGTACAGATGTCTGTTCATGTCACTTTTCTCAGTTCTTCTGGGTATATGCCAACTGGTGCTATCGCTGGGTAAACTTCCTTAGGAACTGCCATACATTTCTCCACAGTGCCTGTACCAGTCTACATTCCCAACAACAGTGAATAAGCATTTCTATCTCTCCACATCCTCTCCAACATTTGTAGTTTTCTGACTTTTTAATAGTATCTATTCTAATAAGTATGAAATGGTATCTCATTGTTAATTTGATTTGCATTGCTATTTTTTTGCTATTTGTATTTCTTTTTTAGACAAATTTCCACTCAAGTCTTTTGCCCATTTTATAAAGAGTTGTAGCATCTCTTTATATATCATGGATATTAAACCCTTATTTAATACATAATTACCAAATATTTCCTCCCATTGAGTCAATTGCCTATTCACCCTTTTGTCATAGTTTTTGGAGGTGCAAAAGTGTTTATTTTTGATATCCCATGTATTAGTTTTTTGTTGTTGTGTTTTTTGTGATTTGGGCATACAGTTCATGAAACCACTACCTATCACAAGATCTTGTAGATAATTCTTTCCATTTTCTTCTAGTAATTTTATTATTGTGGCTTTTAAATTTATGTTTTTGATCCATTTTTAGTTGATTCTTATATAGGGAGTGAGATATGGGTCCTCTTTCATTCTTTAAGTTATGGATATCCAATTCTCCCAGCACCATTTTTTGAAGAGATTCTTTGGTCCCAGAAATATGGCCTTATTAGGTTTGTTGTGATTCAAGCAATGGAAGAAATTGTAACAGTAAGGTGGAGTTGGTGGCCACTGGACATTTTTGGGGCAGGGAGAGGAGGGGCAGTTGAAATATTCGGGCTTTTTTGGGACTTTGGGGGTTGTCCTGAGTGGTGAAGCGGTGACGGATGTAGGCCATTTTCCATCAGAATATACCATGCAGAACTGGGTAGGAGAGAGTGTGGTCTGTGATGTGAACTGTGGTCTATGCTCGGTGGCAAGGACCCAGGATGTGAATATCCATTGCAGGTGTTGTACCACACGGTTGAGGAATGGTGGTGCGGGATGTTGTTGGAGGTGTGGGTGGTGGGGAACATGGGAATCCCTGTAATTTCTGAGTAATATTTGGGTTATCTAGGCACCTTTAAAAAAAAAAAATATATATATATATAACAAATAACATTTATGTAAACAAATGCATATATATGCATATGTATTTATATATCATTTTTCAAATATAGGTATGTATTGTGAAAAATTTGATTTTTACCCACAATAAAAAAAAATTTGATCTTAAAAACAAACAAACAAACAAACAAAAAAAACGGTTGGCTGTTAGAAGTGAGGATCTATTTCTGGACTCTCAATTATATTCCACTGGTCAATGTGTCTCTCTGTATGTCAATACCATGCTGTTTTGACACTGTAGCTTTGTAATATGTTTTGATGTCAGGCAGTGACACCCTCACATCCACTTTCCTTAGGTTTACTGTTAAGTCCATTCCCTCCACACTCACTCTGATTGGCATACCTGGCTCACAGTGAGGTCTGAATGAGTGGGGATTGAGTGGCTCTTCATCTGTTAATTGCTGTCTTCCTTCTCAGTGAAACTGCAGTAATCTTTAATAAGACACCTAGACAGAAATTGGCTATGAAAAGTGGTAATTATAGGTAGAACTTGGGGATAAACCAATGAACAATTTAAGAGAGCCCATTAATGATTTGACCAAATGCTGATTTCTATGCAACAGCCAAACAACCATAGAACACTGAAGATAAAATGTTTAGGAGATGAATTGATTTCAAGAATGGCAGATGTTTTGCTTCTCTGTGGCATACCTTTGATTTAGGAGCAATTTTAATTAATAATAATAATTTTAAAATTATTTCAATAATTTAGTATTATAATAATTATAATTAATATATAATTATAATAATATAATGTAAACATAATAATTTAAATAATTCCTGAGTCTAATTTAGGCTTTCATATCTTCTTCATTTCCTGGAGGAGAAGAGTCTATACATGAAGTGGGGAGACTATTTTATCGGAGTTTTCCCAGAACTCTGACCCTAGTTCAGAGAATTAACATCATAAATTCACTTAGATGAAAATTTTTTTCACTTTCAGTCAAATCTACAAGAGCGTAAACAAAAAATAACACAAACAACAAAATACTGTAAACTATAAACACAGGCATGTCATTAAATTTATAAATAATCTGTACTGTATTTGAAATTGCATATATCATGGTATTGCTTAGAAAAGCTCAGGTGGATGGACCCTGGGGATTAGAAGTGGTTCAGAAAGAAGAGGAAACCTTACACTTTGACATGATACTCCTCTACATCCCCTCTCTGCACCTGCCCCTGTGATTCTAACAGAGATCAGTGAGTTCAGAGTTCTTCCTGCATCCCAATGCCCTCGTGGGATGGCAGAGGATGTTTGTGTCTAGGGTCACCCTGAATTCCTCCCTATTTGTCTCTCACACAATAAATATGGCCATATCCTTGACTTTTAGGCTGCTCAGCCTTAAATAACTTTTTCCTTGGAGATGTCCCTCCAAGGAAAAAGGTGTTAGTTTGTACTGAAGAATTGTGTTATAACTTGTGCTTCCACTTCTATTTATTTTGCCAACCCACTTCAACTTCTTTCCTGGAGCCTGGCAGATCCAGTCCATATCATTGCTGGTTAAAGAGAATCCAGAGACAGTGCAGGTGAGGGACAGAGTGTGTGAGGGCATCACCAGGCCAAGTCCTGACTCCTGCAGCTGCACTTGGGACAGGACACCTCAGGACAAAGAGAACCACAGTGAGTCATGAGTTCAGATGCATCATCCCAATATTCTTGTCTGAATCCAGAGAGACACTGAAATTCACAAGATACCATTAAAGACAGGAAAAACAACAAGTGTTTCATGTTTTTGTGGATGATGCCCATGCCTCCCAGAATTTCTATTTCACAGTGTGGGGAATCTTGAATATAAGTTAATGTGGTTTCATATGGTGACTAAATTATGATTTGCATGAGGAAGTAAACTTTGTATAAAAAAATTGAACAGGGGAGAAAGAAGGTCCTTGTCGCTGGGGCTCCCCTGGAAGGGGAATGCTGCTTGTATTCTTGGAAATCAGAGTCCTCCCCCTCAGCCTCCTCCTCTCCTTCTTGGGATCCCCATTTCCAGGCTGGGAAATAAGAAGAAGGAGGTGGTCTGGGGACAGATGTAGCTGAGCTAAAGGATGACTCTGGGAATAGGGTAAATGTGCATCTAATTTCAGGGATGACACATATGTGATTATCATCTGTGAAAATATTGGTTCTGATAGTTTACATTTATTTATTTATTTGTAATTTATCTGTGGAGGCATGGGTGCTTGGGACAACATTTTCAATTTTGCTGATGTAACTCTCCAGTATTAATTTATATGAGAATTGATAGTAGGCTACCAGTGTTGTTTGTTATTATCATCACAATTTTGCAATGTAAAGAATAGAAAATGTATATAACAACAACAAAAAAAATCAAGTGAGCAAGCAGTGGAAGACAAAAGATCATCTAGGGCTCTAATTTAATAAAACAGTTATTTATCTTCTAGAAGCTGGTAGTCATCATGTGGAGACACAAAGCTACATCTCACAATGACCAGGACAGTGTACAATGGAGCCCAAATTACAGAGAAGTGTCCTATAAATAGCTCACACCCGAGTCACCAGTAATGGACATGATTTCTGTACCAACATAATAAATCAATTCAACATCTATATCCACTTTTGATTGAAAAAAGTTATCCACTTCTCTGCTAATGACCATTTGAATTTCCCACATGAGTCCACAGAGAACAGAGAGGGTCCCAGTCAATGATGAGTGTAGAAGTCCCTCATTCTTTCTTAGGTGACTACAGGTGCCAGAGCTGGAGCCACAACCTGAACTTGATGTAAAGGGTCTGAGATCTGGGATTTAAACCACAGAAACACAACAATAATGACAGAGAGAAGAAATAGCATAAAGAGATATTGGAACAAAGACTAAGGGGCAATAACATGCACTAGCAAATAAAAAAACAAACTATTGAATCAATGTTGAGTCTGATGTGCACACTTTTGCATGAAGTGGAGAATCAGATGGGAAATTCATTAGGATTGAGAGGTTAATGACCCTGGCATAAGCTCCCTCTTGGCTGAAATGTGATTGAAAAAATGTGCCCTAGGTGGGGAGCCTCATGGAGGTCTCTGCCTTTGGTCTGATTGGAAAGGAAAGAATGTGCTGAGTTCTCAGAAATTGAATCCTGGTGACAACTGGCAGAGTCATTTATGCCTCCATAAAGGACATCCTGCTTTGTATGCATGCAAAAGTGTTTCCTACTTTTATAATGAACGTTTTCTCATTCAGAAAACATCAGTAGATAGCACAGATCATAAATCTAAAGACAACATAGGGACAAATGCTAGATGGTGAGGTAGGCCCAGACAACAAAGGAAACCATCCCTTAAACTCCCATCTTCACTTATGCCTGCTCCCCTATGATAAGGAGCCCTGATAAGCCCCTGAAGCCCAGGCTACTCCTGTCACTCTGTGGGGGAAGTTTGTGTCTGGCTCACTCTGCCTTCCCCATTCTGTGTCTCTGCTACAGCAGTACATGGCTGGGTACTCAGTTATCATGCTGCTCATTTCAGGCACAATCTATTCTCTGGAGATGGTGAGTCAGCCCTTTACAAGGTCAGTGCAGTATGTAGAACCACCACTACTGATACTCACTGACACCCATTCTAGATGCTTCCCTGGATCCTTTAGTAGCCCATCAGCTATTAATGAATCCAGAGGGCTCACAGGAGAGTCTTTGAAACACTTGACACAGTTCCAAGCCTCCCCTAACTCCATGAGCTGTACCTTATACTGGAGGCTTATAAACACCAAGACATCTGGTCAGGAATACTGGAACACTGGGGATCCCAAGGCTGGATTCCTCTGCCAGAACTGCAGGGTCAGGGCTGTAGTAGATTTCAGCAGCAGAAGGACATGCCCAATTTGCATTTCCTCCTACTATATAGCAAGCTCAGAGGTTGGAAGCCTTGGGAGAGGATAGTGCCCAGAAAAAAAAAAATATGAGTGTCCTGGGGGAGTCAGATGTTAATGATATCATATGGGACAATATGATTCCTTATTATGTGTTTGTCCTGGAGTAAACACTTAGCACCTATTGCTTTATTTAATTTATACATATGTATAGAAACAATGTGAAGAAAATATCAGATGTAAAATTTTACAGATATACAATTTCAAATGGAAGCAT
>JAQZBX010056954.1:0-18141 GCA_029593785.1 Cabassous unicinctus
ACCTGGAGGACATTATGCTGAGTGAAGCAAGCCAGACACAAAAGGACAAATACTGTATGAATGCGTTACTATGAACTAAATATATTGTGTAACATATTGTTTGATCCACAAAAAATAAAAAAATAAAATAAATTTTAAAAAAAAGAGTCTGTGGCACTTGAGCCATGATATACTCCCTCTCCCTGCCACTTCAGTGTGATGGAAGCTCCATTCTGGATGGATGGGGCTCCCTCTCCCCCCAGCTCCAAGTCAAGGTCTAGGGAGGGCAAGTCACCAGAATTTCTCATCCTTCCCAGCTTCATGTTGCAGAAATTTAATTCTAGTTTAGTGTAGCCAGGAAGTTAGAATCTCCCTTTTTATACCCAGCACTTAACTTGTATGACAGAGGTTATGCCCTAGAATGGCAAGCTGAGAAAAATGGGACCATGATCACCCTTACCTCAGCTCACTATCAGATACAGTTTTCATGATGGAAAAGGTAGCTGCAAAAGACAAGAAGCTACTGCCCCTGCACAGCACCCTTTGCATAAAGCAGAGCTGTCACTCTGAGAGAAGCAGGTTGCTGTACCTGCCCCCAGCTCTGAAGCAGTGACTCAGAGATTTTGCGCAGGAGAATAGGCAGGCCATGAGAACAGAGAGCTCTCAAACTCTCCCCAAATGAAGCGACTTTATTTGGAGCAAAGTGTGGGGGATATTTAAGCCTAAAAGCACTCTTGAAAATCATGGAGATTCCAGTGGTAAGCAAGTAAAAGGAGGCTGATAGCTCCAAGCAACAAGATAAACTGTTGACCAATTGGTTTACCAGAGAGAGCTGGGAAAGAAACACCTAAGAAGAGCATTTCTGGATTCAAATCAAATCTCAAAATGGCCTTAAAAACACTCCTGCAAGGAGACACTGCTTTAATTTAGATCAGACTGTGGAGCAATGTATTCATTTAAAAACAGTAGTGCAATCAGCCAGCAATTATTGGAGTTGAATAGCTGACTGTGATAACAACAGAGGCAGATAGCATAACAACAACAACAACAAAAAAAAAAAAATCAGGGAAAGAGACAATCAAAGAGAGCCCTGCTGAATCCATTGTCATGCTGTACATGCTCAAGTCTGCACCCTCTCAGGGGCTTTACCAGAGACTCTATACTGCAGGGAAAATAGACTTTACTAAAGTAGTCAGTCAAGAGATGAAACAAATAAACAAAAACCACACAATTCTGAGGGAGTACATAGAATCAGTTTCCAAAGTTGCTACAACATATTATCTAAAATGTTCAGGTTTCAGCAGATAAGAAACAAAGACCCATATACACTTAAAAATGCAAGCAACAGAATGAGGAATTAATGCTTACTTGTAACAGAGTTTCTGTTTGGGGTGACAGGAAAAGTTTGGTAATGAATGGTAGTGAGAGTAACACAATATTTTGAATGTAATTAATACCACTGAATTGTACACTTGAAAGCAATTAAAATGGGAAATATTATGTTGTATGTATGTTACCATAATAAATTTTTTAAAAAATACAGAGTGAAGCCTAATGTAAACTATGAACCATAGTTAATAATATAAGTATAATAATATTGGCTCATCAGTTGTAACAAATGTATTAGATTAATTCAAAATGTTAACAATAGGGAAGATTGTGAGTGTTCGTGGGGTCATATGGGAACTTGTACTTTTCACATGATTTTTCTTTAAAATGATAACTGCTCTTAAAATATTAAAAAAAAAAAAAAAGCAGGCAACAGAAGCTGCCTATTAAAGTGCCCAGAAGTCAACCTTTAAAAAGACTTCAAAGCAGCCACCATTAATATGTTCAAAGAACAAGGAAACCATGATTTAAGATGTAAAGGAAGATATGGCGGGAATGTCTCTACAAATAGAGAAAACAATAAGAAGATAGAAATTACTAAAAGAACCAAATGGAAATTCTGGAGTTGAAAAGTACAATAATTTAAATGAAAATTTAACTACAGGGGCTCAGTAGTAGATATGAACACGCAGAAGAAAAGATCAGCAAAATTGAAGATAGATCAATAGACATTATGCAATGCAAAGAACAAAGAAAAAAAATACTGAAGAAAAATGAACAGAGCCTCAGAGAAATATAGGATACCATTAAGTACACCACACATATGTAATTGGAGTACCAGAAGGAGAGGAGAGAGGGTAAAAAAGCAGAAATATGGCTGAAAGTTTTCCAAATTTGATGAAAAAAAATTTAATATATATATCCAAGAAGCTCAAAGAATGCCAACAGGATAAATGCAAGGAGATCCACAACCAAGCACATCATAGTAAAAATATTGAAAGACAAGGACAAAGAGAAAATCTTGACATCAGCAAGAGAAAAACAATTCATCACATACAAGGGTAAGATTAATAGCTGACTTTTCATCAGAAACAATGAAAACCAGAAGGTAGTGGGATGATATATTCAAAGTGCTGAGTGACAAAAGTGTCAACCAAGAATCTTATATCCAGCAAAAATATCTTTCAAAACTGAAAGGGAAATACATTTCCAGATAAATAAAAATTATCTGAAATTATTTGCTGACACACCTATAAAGAAATTTTGGAAGGAATTCTTCAGGTGGAAAACAAGTGACTAAGCCAGTAATTCAAATACATGTGGAAAAACAAAAAGATGACTAATAAATGTAATTATGTAATTATAAAAGACAGTATAATTGCATATTTGTTCTCCTTTCTATTATTAACTTATTTAGAAATCAATTGTATTAAACAATATACACATAATTCTTTTACTAACCCTATAAATATAGAATATAATATATTTGACAATAGCGCACATAGGAGGCAAGTGGGGAAAAGCTGTGCTGGGGTAAGGGAATGACACCAGATGGCAATTTGACTCAATAGGAACAAATGGACAGAAGCAAAAGTGGTAAATAAGAAAGTTAATACAACAAACTCTATAAATATATGCTTGTTATCATTTTTTTCTCCTAGCTTCTTTAAAATATATAAAAAAATTTAAAGTATGAATCATAGAAATTTTTGCTTGCATTTAAAACATATATAGATGTGATATTTAAAATAATGATAATATAAAAAGGGGATGCTAGAATAGAGCTATTATAGAAAGAGAGTTTCTATTAGTCACTAAGTTAGTAAAAATCAGAAGTAGATTTGATAAGCTGGGATGTATATGACAAGCTTTAGAGCAACAATGAAGAAAATAACTTTTAAAAATATGCTGAATAAATTATTAAAGGAATTAAAATGTTATACTAGAAAATATTCACTTAATGCAAAGAAAAAACAGTAAAGAAGGAATAGAGTACATATGGAGATATAGGGGAAAAAAGTAAAATGGCAGGTGTAGATCCAACTATATCAATAATAACATTAGGGAGCAGATGTAGCTCAAGTGGTTGAGCACCTGCTTCCCATATATGAAGTCCTGGATTTGATCCCCGGTACCTCCTAAATATAAATACAAACAAACCAAAAAACCAACTCTCATTGGGGAGCGGCTGTAGCTCAGTGGTTGAGAACCTGCTTCCCATATATGAGGTCCTGGGTTCAATCCCTGATAGCTTATCCTAATAATAATAATAATAACAACATTACATGTGACCATATTAAGCAATCCATTAAAAAGCAGAGATTGTCAGACTGGATTAAAAAAAGCTGATCCAACTATGTACTGTTTACAGGAGACACACATTATATTTAAAGATAAAAATAGGTTGAAAATAAAAGGATGGAAAAGATACATCATGCATATGCATATAATAAACAAAATACAGCTGGAGTGGCTACACTAATAACAGACAAAATAGACTTAAAACAAAAAATGTTACCAGAGATAAAGAAGAACAGTTTGTAATGATAAAAGGAGATATAGCAGTTATGAATCAAACAACAGAGCCCCAAAATACATGAAGCAAATATTGACAAAATTGAATGGACAAATAAGCGATTCAACAATAATAGTTGTAGATTTCAATACCCCATAATGGATAGCTCAATTTGGCAGAATAGTAACTAGGAAATGGAAAAAGTAGACAACACTATGGGCCAGCTAGACCTAACAGACATCTATTGAGCACCACCCAACAGAAGGAGAATACATGTTCTTGTCAAGTGTACACGAAAGATTCTCCAGGATAGACAATATGCTAGGCCATAAATCAACCTCAATAAATTTAAAAGGACTTAAATCATACAAAATGTGCTCTCCAACAACAGTGGAATTAAATTATAAAGAAATAACAGAGAGAAATTTGGGAAATTCTCAAATACGTGGAAATTAATCAATACACACAAAGAAGAAATCACAGGAGAAATTAGAGAACATTTTGAGATGAATGAAAATAAAGATGCACTATACCAAAACTTATGGGATTCACCTAAAGCAGGACAGCTAAAATATAGCTGTAAATGTCTATATTTTAAAAGGAAAACCAATATCCTACCCTTCCACCTTAACACACTGGAGGGGAAAAAAAGAACAAATTAAACCTAAAACAAACAGAAAGAAGGAAAAATAAAGATTAAAAAGGAGATTAATGAAACTAAAAATAGAAAAACACTAGAGAATCAAGAAAATCAAGAGTTGGTTCTTTGAAAATATCAGAAAAATTGATAAAGTTTTAGTTAGACTTACTGAGGAAAAAAAAAGAGAAGACTCAAATTACTAAAATCAGGTATGAAAGGAGGCATATTATCAACCTTACAGAAATGAAAAGGATTATAAAAGAATACTATAAACAAATATGTGTAAACAAATTAGGTCACTTAGATGAAATGAGCAAATTCCTAGAAAGATATAAGCTACCAAAAATGACTAAAGAAGAAACAGAAAATCTGAATAGGTATATAATATGCCAAAAGATGGAACTTGTAATGAAAAACTTCCTCCAAAGAAAAGTCAGTTTTTAAAGAAGAATTACTACCACTTCTTCACAAACTTTTCCAAAAAAAATAGAAGAGGAGGGAAAGCTTCCCAAATCATTGAATGAGGTCAGCCTCTATGGCTTACAGTACCAACTGCAACTTCAGCTCCTATTCCACAATCAGCAAGGAAGAAAGGGCAAGAAACAGATGACTAAGAGCTGAAAAAATTCAGATTGGTTAAACATGAGCCATTATAAAGTTCCAAATTAAGTCAAACCATGTATCAAAGAGAGGCTATAGCAAAAAGCCAGTCAAATAGAAGCTCTAGACTAAAGAAAGAAAAGGAGCCAAGAATAAATACATTTAGTAAATCAGATGCTGAGACACTAACAAAAAATTACAAGCCATACCAAGAAACAGGAAGATATGGCCCAGTCAAAGGAACACACTAAGCCTCCAGATGACATAAAGGAGTTGAGACAGCTAGTCATAGATGTTGAAAAAAAATCTCCTTAATAAATCCAATGAGATGGCTAAAGAGATTAAAGACACCAAGAACACACACTGGGAGAGCACAAAGAAGAATTTGAAGGTATACATAGAAAAATAAATAAAAAATAGCAGATCTTATGGGAATGAAAGGCACACTAAATGAAATTAAAAATACACTGGACAGGGAGTGGGTGTAGCTCAGTGGTTTGAACACCTGCGACCCATGTATGAAGAACTGGTACTTCCAAAATCCCTGATACCTCCAAAATAAATAAATAAATAAATACACCAAAAGCACATAACAGCAGATTTGAAGAGGCAGAAGAAAGGATCAGTGAGCTTGAAGAAGGGGCCTCTGAAAGTATAACAAACAAAAGAACAGATTAAAAAAAAAGAATGGAAAAAATTGAACAGGGCCTCAGGGAACTAAATGATGGCAAGAGATGTGCAAGCATACGTGCAGGGGTCCTCTTTCTTTACTTTTGAAAAAGAAAGAGGACCCCTACCTCACACCTTATACAAAAATTAACTCAAAAGGGATCAAAGAGCTAAATATAAAAGCTAGAACCATAAAATTTCTGGAAGAAAATGTAGGGAAATATCTTCAAGACCTGATGGTAGGTGGTGGTTTCTCAACCCTTACACTGAAAGCATGAACAACAAAAGAAAAGATCGATAAATGGGACTTCCCCAAATTTAAACACTTTTGTGCTTCAAAGGACTTTGTCAGGAAGGTGAAAAAGCAACCCACTCAATGGGAGAAAATATTTGGAAACCACATATCCAATAAGGTTTTGATTTCCAAGCTATATAAAGAGGTCATACAACTCAACAATAAAAGAGCAAGCAATCCAATTTAAAAATGGGCAAAAGACTTAAATAGACATTTCTCCCAAAAGGAAATATAAATGGCAAGAAAGCCCATGACAAAAAATTCAATATCACTAACCATTAGGGAAATGCAAATCAAAACTGCAATGAAATATCATCTCACACCTCATAGAATTGCCATTATTTGAAAAAAACAAACAGAAAACAGTGAGTACTGGAGAGGATGTGAGAAACAGGAACACTCCTTCACTGTCGGTGGGAATGTAAAATGGTGTAGCTTCTGTGGAAGACAGTTTGGCAGTTCCTCAGGAAGCTAAATATAAAACTGTCATGTGATCCAGCAATACCTCTGTATTAGTCAGCCAAAGGGGTGCTAATGTGAAATACCAAAAATGAGTTGGTCTTTATAAAGGGTATTTATTTGGGGTAGAAGTCCACAGATACCAGGCCATAAAGTGTTAAGCTTCTTCTCTCACCAAAGTCCATTGTCACGTGTTGGAGCAAGACAGCTGCCGACATTTGCCAGGGTTCAGGCTTCTTGGGTTCCTCTCATCCTGGGGCTGCATTTCTGTCTCCAGGCTTAGCTCCTTTGGTTCCTTCACAAGGTCAGCTGTAGACTATCAGGCGAATGGCTCACTTCTCTTCTCCTGGGGCCTTCTCTCCAATATCAAAACTGCTTCTCAAAAACTGCTTCAACTCTGTTCTTTGCCTTGCCTTTTATATTCAATTCCCCACCCCCTGGTAGGTGGGGCTCAATGCCCTACTGACTGACATGGCCCAGTCAACGCCCTAATCATAATTCAATCATGCCCAGATTAACAGATCAGATTACAGGCATGATCCAATTTTTGGGATTCATAATTACATCAAATTCCCCAACGGTTACAACCTCTACTAGGAATATATTCAGAAGAACTGAAAACAGTGATGTAAACAGACATTCACACATTATTCACAATTGCCAAAAGATGGTAACAACCCAAGTGTCCATCAACCAATGAATGAACAGTGGTATATACATACAATGGAATACTATGCTGCTGTAATAAGAAATGAAATTGAGACACATATGATAACATGGATCAACCGTGAGGACATTATGCTAAGTGAAATAAGCCAGACACCAAAGGACAAATATTGTATGGTCTCACTAATATGAACAAAAATAAACACATGGAGTAAAAACCCAGACTATAGATTACTAGGAAATAGGATGAGGACAGAGAATGGGTACTAATGCTTAATGTATGTAGAGTTTTCAATTAGCTTGACTGTAAAAGTGTGGAAATTAATAGAGTTGATGGCAACACATTCTAGCGAATATAACTAACATGGCTAGATTATAAATGGGATTATGCTGAAAGGGGTAGTCCAGGGATGTAAATGTCAATTGGAAGAAAGCTAGAGTATAATCTATGGACTGATTAACATAGTAAACCCAGAAGTGGATGAGGATTGTGGTTACTAATACAAATACAAGAATAATCTTCTATGAAGTAGAACAAATGTACATCACAATTACAAGGTGGTAAGAATATAGTGATGCATGGGAAAAATACAATTAATGTAACGTATGGACTATGGTTAACAACAATATTGTAATATTTTTGCATCAATGTCAAAGAAGGTACTATACCAACACTAAGGGTCAATAATAGGGGATGTGGGATTTTTTCATTTGGACTAAGGGAAACATTTCAAGATTTACTGGGGCAATGCTGCAGAACTCTGTGATGAAAGTGAGAGCCACTGAGTGTACACTTTGGATAGAATGTACAATGCATGGAACTATATTACACAGTGACCCATGTAATGAAAGACAGGCTGTGGTTAACAATACAAATATGAGAGTGTTCTTTCATGAACTATAACAAATGTGCAATACTAATATATAGTGTTAATAACAGGGGGTATATGGAAAAAATATACCAAGTGTACGCTGTGGGCTATAGTTAGCGGTAATAGTCTGATCATGTTTTTTCATAATCTACAACAAATGTTCCCCAACAATGTAAGGTGTTGGTGGAGGGTGATGGATAGGAATTCTGCATTTTATGCATGATTGTTTTGTAATTTCACAACTTCTCTAATAAAAAAGATGGGTGAAAAATCTAAATAGACATTAACTCAAGGAGATACACAAAGGAACGATAAGCTCATGAAAAGATGCTCAGCATATTAACCATCAGGGAAAATGCCAATTAAAACCACAAGGAGATAACCCACTTCACACCCACTACCCACTACAGTGGCTGTAATAAAAAAAAAAACACAAGTTGGTGAGAATGTGGAGAAGTTGGAACTCTCATACATTGCTGGTGGATATGTAAAATGGTGCAACCACTTTGGAAAACAATTTGGCAGTTCCTCAAAATCTTACACGTAGAGTTACCATATGACTCAGCAATTCTACTCCTAGGTATATACCCAAGATTAATGAAAACATATGTCTACACAAAGACTTGTACACGACTATTCATAGTGAGGCAGGATAGAATAGGGACCTAAGGAGGAAGGGGACAGAAAAACTAATAAGCCTGGTAAGAAACTGAGGCAATGGCCTGCTAACTTGCATAGGCTGAGGCAATGGCCTGCAGGCTTATATCAGCCTGCTGACTCATACAAGCAAGTTAGGAAGGGGCAACTTATAAGCACACCCACCCAAGGGCTGCATTATCAGAAGGCAGCCAGCAGCAGCAGCATCCATCCCCCACTCGCTTTCAGGTTACCTCACATCTAATGGACAGGAGCCAGGAGCCAGTCACCACCAGACAGCAACCCCCACACCCCTAAGCAAAGCAAATCACCCAATAGTGTTCCCCTGCTTTGTGTCAAATATGCCAATCAGCGCAGGCCCTGGAGTACTGTACCCTCATAAAATAGGGGACCCCAGGACAGAACTTCATATTTCTCTCTCTTGAGAATGCCCACCCCCGTGTCTGAGGGGGTACTTCTGTTCTGTTGCTTTACTCCCCAATAAATTCTCTGTCTGCCTAATTAATTTGTGGCTCATCCTTGAATTCTTTCTCTTGACAAAGTCAAGAATCTAGACACCAACCACCAGCTCCAATAACAATAGCAGCATTATTCATAATATCCCAAAACTGGAAACACCCCAAATGTCCATCAGCAAATGAATGGATAAACACATCATGGCATATTCAGACAATGGAATTCTATTCAGCAGTAAAAAAGAATGACTCTCTGACACATGCAATAAATGAATGTGTTGTGATGAAGCCAAACATAAAAAGATACATATTACATGTGGGAGCAGATATGGCTCAAGCGGTTGGGTGCCTGCCTCCCATATGGGAGGTCCAGGGTTCAGGTCCCAGTGCCTCCTAAAGAAGACAAACAATGAGCAGACATAGAGCAAAAACAATGGACAGACAATGAGCAAAAAAACAAAATGAGCAGGGAGTAGATGTGGCTCTGCATTAGGGTGCCTGCCTCCCACATGGGAGGTCCCGGGTTCGGTTCCCAGTGCCTCCTAAAGTTAAAAACAGATAACGAACACAAACAACAAGCAAAAACAACAAACAAACAGACGAGGGAGCCATCTCGGAGTGGGGGGATAATAAATTTTAAAAATAAATAAATAAAAGCATTTTTAAAATACATATTATATGATTCCATTTACATAGAAGTTCTAGAACAGGCAAAGCTAATTTATGAGGAAAGAAAGCAAATAAGTGGTTCTCTAAGGAGGGAGCTTAGGGTGGGAATTGACTGTAAAAGTGGCACAATGGAATTTTCTCAGTGGATGGAAATGTTTTATATATCAGTTGTGGTGGTAGCACATTCGAGGTCCTTGTCAAAACTGTACACTTTTAAAAGGTGCATTTAATTTTACGCAAATTATACAGAAAAGTTTATTAAAACAAAAAAAGACAGAAATGCTTTCCTCAAATGTCTGGGGTTTTCATGGTCTCCTCATATCTAAGAGTGGAGCTCTAAGAAACTAATTGGAAGCCTGCATGTGAGTGCGACTTTTCAACTGGTGTTTCAGTGTAGAGCAATCTGGATGAGCTGCTTTGCGGGAAATTTCTGATGTCAGTGTCTTTAGGATTTTCCCAAAAAGGAAACAGTAAGACGGTTGTTTTGAGTGTAGACTTTGGGGTCAAACTGCTGGGGTTCAAATGCAAGGTCCACCACTCATTTGCTGAGTGACCTTGATCAATTTACCTAACCTCTCTGAGCCTCTCTTTCGTTATCTTTAAAATGGGGTTGATAATGGTGCCTACCTCATGGAGTTAATGTGCAGATTAAATGAGTTGGTATATGTAACATTAGCTATCACATAGTAAGCACTCTATGAGCATTAATTATTGTTGTTATTATCATTATTATTATTTCCTGTTGTGCTGATCAGGCAACCGAAGGAAGACACTTGCAATCTCCTGCCAATAAGATGGGAAATTTTTCACTAGGGAGCAGATGTAGCTCAGTGGTTGAGTGCCTGCTTCGTATGTACAAGGGCCTGGGTTCCCTCTCCGGTACCTCCCCACCCCCCCCCAAAAAAAATGGGAAATTTTTGATAATGGATGGTGATGATGGTAGCACAACATTATGAATGTAATTAACACCACTGGATTGTAGACTTGAAAGTCGTTAAAATGGGAAATGTGACATTGTATATATTACCACAAGAAAACATTTTTTGAAAATTGAATGGACATGAGAGGAAAAAAAAAAAAGATATAAGTCTTGCTACCACTGTTCAGGGAGGGAGCAGGTGAAGAGTACTGGCTGGACGCTGGACAGGAGGCAAGGGCTAGAGCAGGGGTTCTTAACCTTTTTTCTTCCACGAACCTCTTTGCCAGTCAGACAAAAACCATGGCTCCCTTACTAAGTCCACACTGTACTGTGTATTATTTAATAAATATATCACACCTGCACCAACACGTCCCCACAAGAAGAATGGTTTTTGTTTGTTTGTTTGTTTTTTCAATTCAAGCTCACGGGCCCCTTGTGAAGAACCCCTGGGCTAGAGGGATTCTCAATATCCAGCATGAAACTTTTGCTACCCCCGCTTTCTTCCACCTGGCTCCCTGCCCTTAACTAAGCCTGAAGTCTTCAGATCCAGAGCCTCTCTATTTCACCCTCCAGGGGATAAACCTCCAGCTCCTTGGCTTGGAGTTGGGGAAGGAATCTGGGAGGCCAGGTACTTCCTTGAAAGTCTGTCTACCAGTCCTCCCTCACACTATCTTCCAGGCTTATGTGATGTGGCCATTTTCTGGGCTTTACGGGGAGGTGTTGGTTGGAGGAGGATTAAATGAGGATAAAACAAAATACCATCTGTCCCTTAACTTCCCAGAGATTTTAGGTGACAATTTGAATGTTGGTGACGAGGAGAAGACTAGTCTCACCACTGCTGGTAGAAGTCTCTTTTACAGAAAGCATTTTAACAGTACCTCTCGAGACTCTTAAAAATATTAATACCCTTTGCTTAGGAATTCTATTTGTAGAAAGCTATTCTAAAGAAAAAAATTAAAATGTGGACATTCTTATTTTATGATAGGGAAAAACTGTAAACAATTAAATGTTGAACACATGAGGAGCATTAGGAGAACATTTGAACACTAGAGGATGAGCGAATAAATTGTAACATTCACATGACAGCATGTCATAGGACCACTAAAACATATATTTGTGAATAATTTTAAAGACTTGGGGAAATGTTTATGATATGAAGTTAGTTGAGTCAAAGAATAATTTTTTTGAAAAAGTAAATTCATACAAATATAAAGTAAAATATTTAATTTAACTCGTTAATTAATGAAGGAACCAGTTCAAAAGATAATTCAAAGTCTCCCATATGCATAAGTCAATGAGGAATACTCTAATGAATTCATAAATAAATACAAAACTGACATTTTCCGCTTGGGTATTTGGAAGTTGTCTATGAATCCGACAGAAATCATTTGCATGTCTATGACAAGATTATTTCCATTGCTATCTGTTCTCTTAAATAGTTCAAAGACAATGAAAGGCAGAGGGGTGTAGTAAACAGGGCACTCAGAAATCTTTCCCCCTCTCAAAGTCACAATTTTACCTGACGATTGAAATAAACAGAATATAAAATTGAATATATAAAAAAATGAGGAAAATATGTACCAAATATTGTGTATTTTTTGTCTAATCATTGCATCTAGTGGTTTAGTTTCTTCCTTGACTTTTTCTACCTTTTCCAAATTTTCTACAATAAGAACCTAATTCTTTTAGAATAATAAAAAAGCAAAGACGTTTAAAAGCTGTAATTGCAAGTACAGTTTATTAGAGACAAAAAGACCCAAATAATGGCATGTTTAAAATTCAGTAATAAGCAGAACAATTTATATCCAGAAATCTAAAGTAAGAGAGTCAATATAAAACATCTGGGATTAGCTATTTGTGGTAACGTTGTTTAATGTTACCCAAGTCTTGTGTTTCTGGAAAACAGCAAAGTTTAAAAAATTCCCCCCACCCTTTGTGTTCAGGAAAAGAGCTTACTGCAAAGAAACACCCTTCCCGGTATGTCTTAGATAAGACTCACTTGTTTACCTAGGACAAAACGGCACACAGATCCTCCAAATTCCTATTATTTGCCTCATAAATGATTAGCTGAACTGCTTGCCTCTACTGATCAATTGGAACAAAATTCTTGTTAACCAAACATTTGTTAAGCTTTTCTCCTTTCTCCAGATCCCTGAACTTTAAGAGTGCCTCCCAGAAAACAGGCTGCTTAAGGGTAAAATATTCTCATGCCAACATTTTATCCCATCTCCCTACACCTGGTTCTTCTCTATAAAAGAAAAAACTTTTTTGCCTAACTCTTGAGACTCTTGTGTCTTTATGGTCAGTGTTTTCTATTGCAATAGTCCCTTTCCTCCTTTGCAGAATCCTTTCAAATAAAGTCTCTCCTTACTAAGTCCAGATTTGGTTTTTATTTGACATAGTGCTGTTATTTGCATTATTTGTCTAGTAAAGATTTTTCTTCAAAACACTTTGTCTCAGCAAAATTAGAAGAAGGGTTTCCCCCACCTCCGCTCCCAACCTCTTTCAATATAGACAAGCATACAGATAGGTATGCCTGTGGTGCAACAGTTCTCAGACTTCAGTGAGTTTTAGGATCACTGAGTGTATTAAAAATCAGGGAAGCGGGTGTGGCTCAGTGGATAGAGCCCCTGTTTACCATATGGGAGGCCCGGGTTCGCGTCCTGAGGCCTCCTTGTGAGGGCACGCCGGCCTGAGCGGTGCGGTGGGCTGATGCAGCAACCTCACGGCAGGAAGCGGGTGTGGCTCAATGGGTAGAGCACCCGTTTACCATATGAGAGGCCCCAGGTTCGCTTCCCAGGGCCTCCTTGTGAGGGCAGGCTGGCTCGCACGCGCCGTGGGCTGATGCGGCAAGACCTCACAGCAAGGGGGAAATAAGCAGACCCAGAGAAGACACACAGCAACACAAGCAGCAAGGGCGGGATAAATAAATAAAAATAAATAAATCTTTAAAAAAAAAAAAAAAAAATCAATTTCCTTCCCCAATCCCTGAGATTCTGATCTTTTAAAAACTCCCCAGGTAGTCCAACTGCACAGCCAGAATGGAGAACCCCTGATGTATAGGGTTTCGCACTTTCAAAACATTTTCACAGGCCTTTCTTAAAAGTGTGGTTAATGGTCCCTCAAGCAGTTAGGGTATGCATGTGCAGCCAATCAGGTGTGCCATCTGGAACTTTGACTTTTGGGGGAATGACTGCAAAGGTTTGGGTCCAATTAAACTATTCATGACATTGCTGTGGAGCAGCACTTGGTGGTATCTGAAGCTGACCTCTGGGGTGGAGGGGTCTTGGTTGTGTCTTTTTTCCCTTAGATCTTGACCAACCAAAGCCAGCTTCTCCAGCCTTCCCATGGAGTCTGTGGACTATCCAAATCTCTTCCAAAAAATTCCTTTTCTGGTTAGGTTAACTAGCAGTGGTTTCTGTTGTTTGCATTCCAGACCCCTGAGGAGTTTAGTGGGGTAGGTCTTAGGACTCCCATTTTGCAGATGAAGAAACTGAATCTCAGAGTTAGTCATTTCTTCAGAAGTCTCAGTGACAAAACAAAGACTCAAATCCAGTTCTTTTGTTCATTGCTCTAATCATCACAATGTGGGGTGGGGACAACCATGGAAACCGTAATATACCTTCTAGACCAGCAAAAGCATCAGTATCAGTGGTTCCCAACCCTAGAAGCACATCAGGATCACCTGATAGGGTGGCTAACTAGGTTTGCCAGGGTCAGGGGGACCCTTAGCCCTGGGCAAACTGGAACAGTTGCCCTACCTGGGGGGCACTTAAAAAAACTGCAACAGTCAACCAATGGCCAGGTCTGCCTCCAGAGATTCTGATTCAGATGTCTTAGGTAGAACTCAGGTATTGGCCTTGTTTAAAGTATCCAGGTTGATTCTAAAGAGCAGGTAAACTAGAGACTCATTGGTCTACAAAATCTTTTAGAATTTATCAGACTCTTTATCAGTCTTTTGTGTTTGTTCATTCAAGCCTGGTCTCAATTACTCTGATTAATATCTACACAAACAGGCATTTGATATAGACTATAAAATGATAAGAACAGTAGGCATGGCAGACTGTGTCCAGAGCCAAAGTGCTAGACTCAATAGCTACCTCCCTGAGATCTTCAGTAAAAAGATAATAGGAAAATGTTAGAAGGAAGTTCAATGGCCCTGCAGGTGACAATGAAAGCTTCTGGGGTTAATCTAGTTAATCCAGTGATCTAGGGGTACTCTATAACAATCATAAGTATGGTGTAGTGGTGTATGTAAGAGAGGGCTGTTTGGATAAATGAGGTTGGGTTACCAACTGGTGATGAACTTCTCAGGACATTTGGTAGCTGAGGTCTGATTATACTAAACCAATTAGAGAATCCTACAGCTTCGACTCTGATCTTTGTCCCCTGAAGTTATTACTAAGGGCCAAGGAGAAATCCAGAGGCCCGGTCTTTCTTCTGGCCATCTGAAAGAAAAGCCTAAAGCTTTGGCATTCCAGAGTTCTTTTTCCCTTAGAAGTTCAGTTGTTCATTCATTCACTCAACAAATATATGTTGAGTATCTATTATGTACCAGACACCACACTGGGGATAAAATATTAAGCAAGACAAACATGGTTTTTGCTCTCACGTGGTGGTGTGGGGGAGACTGATGCATAAATAAGTCATTTAATACAGTGTGATCTTGCTAAAACAGTGAAAGTACTGAAGGAACATGTAGATGAGCTCCAGGAAGTGTCACCCAGGTTGCCTGAAGGATAGACTGGATTTAGCGAGGTCAAGGGTGAAGCTCCATCAGGCAGAGAGAACAGCAAAAGCCAAGAGCCTGACAGGACAGAGTAAAGCACTGTGGTGGGCAGAAAAGTGGTCCCCCAAAGAGTTTCCCATCCTAATCCCCAGAAACTTACATGGCAAAAGGGACTTTGCAGATGTGATTAAATTAAGAATCCTGAGATGGATTACCCAGATGGGCCCAAGGTAATCACAAGGGTCCTTTTAAGTGAAAGAGAGAGATCTGAAGATGCTCTGCTGCTGACTTTGAAGATGGAGGAAGATGCAGGTAACCTCGAGAAGCTGGAAAAAACAAGGGAACACAGTGTCCACCAGAACCTCCAGAAGGAGCACCATCTTGCCAACACTTTGATTTTAGACCAGGGAATCCCATTTTAGACTTCTGACCTCCAGAACTGTATGATAATAAAGCTGTATTGTTTTCAGCCATTAAGTTTGTGGCAATTCATTACAGCAGTGATAGGAATCTAATACAGGCATCTTCAAGAAACTAGTTCAGTATGGCTGGACCACAGCGTGTGAGGTGGAAACGAGTTTGGATAAAGTCAACACAATGAGGCAGAGTATCCTTCATGATAGGCTAATTCCTGAAAGATTTTAAGCTGGGGAGTGACATGATGAGGTTTGCATTTTAGAAAATTATATTTGGTTTAAGCCAGGGGTCAGCAAACTTTTTCTGTAAAGGGTCAAATAGTTAATACTTTAAGTTTTGGGAACCAAATGGTATTCCACTAACATCAGTGGCCCGAGCTAGAAACCTAAGAATAATCCTTGGCATCAACCTTTCCCTCTTCCTTCTCTCACATCCATTCTCCATACCCTATTGGTGTTACCTTATAAATATCTCTCAAGTCTGTCCACTTCTCCCTATCCTTACTTGCTTTAGCTTGGGCCACTGTCACCCTTCACCTAGATGGCTATAATAGCCTCCTAGTATCTGTGTATTCATTAAGACTGCTTCCAGCTACAAGTAACAGAACACCTAACTTAAATTTGATTTTAAAATAATGGATCCCCTCCCGCCCCAAGCCCCCTAAAAAAAACAAGAAATCTAGAGGTAAACAGTACTGGCTTTGCTTTGCTTCAACAGCCTCTATCAGGGCTGGCATGTTTGCATTAATCTTGGCTCTTTTCTCAGGATGATCTCCTGGTCACAAAAGGTCTGCCACAGCTTTAAGCATCATCTCTGAATCAAGGTAGGATGAAGGCAGAAAGGCAGTGCACAAACATTTACTCAATGTTTGATAAATGCTTGGCTAAATAGGTAGGTGAGGAAACAAGACAGGTATGTGGTATTATTTACTTACACAGGGAAAAGAGGAAAAGAGGAGGAAGAGCAGGTGCTGGAAGGGAGATGGGACAGCCACCAACCTCGCAAATGGTTGCTGAGATCCTTTTTCGATATTTACATTTCAGAACAAGAATGAATGGATGGCACTGTGAGCAGCAGTAACCTAAGAAGAAATGGATTTTTGTATGCTGACTTTACCCAAAATTTCCTCATTTGGTGAATTTGCAGAATTTTGGGCTGAGCCTGAAAGATGCTGTTCAAAACCTTATTTTACAAGTTAGATGTGGCACTATAGACTGTCTCAACTCTTGCAATTTTTTTTTTTTTTAGGGCATACCAGGGATTGAACCCAGGACTTTATACGTGGGAAGCAGGCACTCAACCACCAAGCCTCATCCACTCCCAAAATGAGAGTTGGTTTTTCCATTTGTTTGTTTGTTTTGTTTTTAGGAGGTACCAGGGATTGAACCTGAGACCCCATACATGGGAAACAGGAGCTCAACCACTTGAGCTACATCCGCTTTCCTCTTGCAATTTTTTAGGATATGAAACCTTTTCCTGAAAATGTAAAACTATAGTTAATTTATCTGTATGTTCCTGTGCTAATTGCTTAACTCCACAAAGACTGAGTTATTTTATATATAAAAAAAGGAAGTCCAAACCATACTTATGTCATAGGCTGTCAAAAGCATCAAATGAGAATCTATATATGAAAATCCTTTGTAAACTGTAAAGAACTACTTTAAGATTAACTGGGTGTTTATTTACATATGCTATTGTATATACACACTGTGAGAGTAGTGGGATTTCAGATGATCTTTGTAGGACAGGTAGTAGTTGAATTGACAGAGAGGAGAAGAGATGAATTACTCTGTGAGAAAAATGATATGACATGATGAAATGTAATTAATCCAAACTAAGTCAAATGAAAAGAGAAATATGGCATTCCTCTCAAAACAATGACAACTATTATGGTATTCTTGTTATTGCTATTATTATATATTGTGTTGAAAATTCTCACCAATGCAGGAAGATTTTAAATAGAAAAAAGAAGAATGAACATCTTAAAGGAAGAAACAAAAGCCTTTATTTGCTGATATAGTCAGTATTAGAAAACTAAAAAAAAAAAACAAAACAATTGAAAGTATTGAAATTAGTAAATGGATTTAGTAAAATAGCTAGAAACATGTTAATATAAAAAGAAGCAATTGGTTTCTGCAACCAGTTGGAACAGACAGTAAAATTTTGCTTATGTGTGATTCTGCATACACTTACCCTTAGCCTATTGGTCAAGTGCGTTATCCAAACCAAGTCTCCCTACTGCCCTTTTCCTTCCTTACCATTGCTACCATC
>JAQZBX010056955.1:0-18070 GCA_029593785.1 Cabassous unicinctus
CTAGGGGAAGCTTCTTTCTTAGAACTAAGAGGGTCTTGCTGGACATTAGCCACACTCTGGCTTTCACTTGTTCATGAGAATCATGAACTCAAAATTGGGGTTAAGCAAATTAGAAAAAGCTGTTGAAAACATCTCAAGAGGCCACTGAACAAATTTTGATATGCCACTAAAGATGGTAGGTAATTCAGTGCTTGTTTTATCACATTCAGTGATAAAACTTAATGTTGTCAGGGACCCAGGTTCTTTTCTATCCTTCCCCCTGGGATCCTTATCATATTGCCTTTTTGTCCTCATGGTTGTTTCCTCATGAATATAATAGGTTTATTGCTGCTCCAGATATTTCTATCCGGATCAAAGACTGGAAGTGGGGAGCAAAAGATTTTCTCCTTTCGTGTTTGTCTTTTTATTTGGGAAGAAAATCTTCCCCCAAAGTCCCTAGGAGAATTTCTTCTTACATCTCATTAGTAGGTACTGGGTTCACAAGGGAGCTTTGGAATGCCCGACAAGGGGGACTGGGGTTGGCATTGCTTGGACAGGACACATTTCATCCCCTAATAAAATAAGGAAGGGTTCTTTTAGGAAGAAGAAGTGGGGAGTGATGGCTGTTGGTAGCAACAAATCATGCCTGCCATGTGTTGTGAAACTTAAATTTGTTAGTCTGTGTAAAGAATGTACCCCAGAGATCCATCCTGTATCTGCCTTATTTCTGTTATGATGGAGGTTCTCTCCTGTTATATTTCTGAATAAACTGTGTGGACTGCTAAATTGAGTGAAGGTGAATAAGTTTATCATTAACCCTTGGTTAAGAAGTCCTAAAGCTCTTCCTAAAAAGTGAATATTTACTTTGAGATAGTGACTTTGAGGATACTATGATGATCAATATTATCGTCCCCTAAAATTTTTCAATTATTAGAGAATACTTACGCTACAGGGACATATACTAAGAAACACTACATGTGTGAAATTTTAAATATCAAAATAAAGGTTTTGTTTTTATTTTATTTTAACCAGTTTCTCCTTGAAATAGGACAAACTCCAATTGATTCTCAAATTTTAGTATGCCTAAGAAATACCTGGGAGGACTGTTTAAAAATGTAGATTCCTTGTTCATTCATGGGGGCCCAGGAATGTGCATTTTATAATAGCACCCCAGGTGATTCTTATGTAGGTAGTATATAGACCATACTTGGAGAAACACAAAAGCAGCATGTTCAGGTTATTTAGTTATCTGGCTTAAAAGGATGTGAATTGAGTACTCTTCATACTTCAAGGTAGAAGTATTTATTGTACTTTACTTTGCTGGTGACATGTATAAAGATTTCATGTCAGACTGAAGGTCACTGTTGATATTTCAGATTATGACTCAGTCACATTTTTCTTATTAATTAATATAATCAGGACTGTTTTCTATCCATCCTCACAAACAGTTCTGTTTGGTGTCATTATAAGCCATGTGAATATGTGGAAAAAAGAAAGGAATAAAAATATTAATTTTAATATTATATCAAGCAGGGTACTTTGCCTTTAACATGATTACATCATCACATATCTGTTATGTGGTTGGCTCTTGGAACATTATATGGTAGAACTTATAAAATTGAGCAAAGGAGAAAATTTAGGAAGCTTTGTAGCTTTTCAGCTCAGGTCTTTTTAGTATGACTTCACTTGGTTTGAAATATTGCAGCTTATTCTAGAATAGTATATTTCATAGTTGGTATGAATAATGATTTTTATTAAAATATTAGTATTTTGCTAAAATTAATTCTGATGACACGATCTGGGGATTATCAAGTATTTTAGATTGTTCAAGCCATGTTAGTCTCTACTTTCATAGTGTAGAAGAGTTGATAATATTACTTATGCATAATGGTGACATTTCTAAAATGACCTTTATAACTAATACCTGTTCTTTTATGGCAGGTATAGGAATGAAAGGGTTAATGGAAACATGCTGGGACAGGCTGGGAAGAAAATATATCCACCCAAGAGGTGGCTGTGATGGGATGTAGATGACTGGGTTAAGATTCATCTCTTAAGTTATAGGAGAAGGAAGCCCAGGAAAGGAAACGGGCACAGAGTATGTGGTAATGTTGTAGCAATCCATAAAAGTGAGGTGAGCCATACCGCAGCCCTCTCTCTAGTCACCCCTGGCAGCCTGAGAGTCTCCATGGAATTTTGGAAACACAACTTGAAAACTGCTTGTCATAGAGGAAAAGTATGGCCTTGGAGCCAGCTGACCTGGGTTTGTATTCTAGTGCTGACGTTATTAAATGACCTTGGGCATTACCCCTCTATCTAGTTTCTTCTGTGAAATAGTATAATACCTACCCCACTTTGTTGTGGGCCTTTAGATGTGATAACACATACCAAACATGTGACATAATGTAAGTTTTAGAACTGGGAAAGTTATAGGGGAACAAGGTAGAAGCTAGAACTAGGGAATAAGGTAGAGTCTTAGTTTTAGGATAGGGATTAAAGCTGATTGCTAGAACTTAATGCAGAATTATTGAAAATTTCTTAAGTCCCATCCAGTGAAGGACAAGATTGGTCTTGGAACTGGGATTGAGCTTGTATTTGTGAGTTAAATGGTCTTAGTGTAACAATTAAAAGGTCTGGAGGTACAATTTTTAATCATAATTATTAATAAATCATTTAGCAATTACATCTCTTAGTATCTGAGACTTTCCACAATACTGAAATAGGTTCAGAAAAGTTAAAGAATGTGTGCTGTATTAGTCAGCCAAAGAGGTGCTGATGCAGAGTACCAGAAATCTGTTGGCTTTTATAAAGGGTATTTATTTGGGATAAAAGCTCAAGGTTGATTTCTCACCAAAGTCAATTGCCACGTGTTGAAGCAAGATGGTGGCGGGTCTCTGAGGGTTCAGCCTTCCTCTCTCTCAGCTCCAGGCTGTCATAGGGCTTGTTTCTAGGCTTTCTTAGTGCTGCAGACTATCAGGCAAACAGCTCATCTCTCTTCCCAGGGCCGCAAGATCAAAGTTCTCTGCTCTGCCATGTCTATGGAGCTCTCTCTCTTCCTCTTGGCTTCTGTGTGTCTTCTTGATTGAGTGTCCGTTTATATCAGCCCACCAAGGGGGTGGGGACTCAACCCTGAGTCATGCCTACTGACTTTGTCGAATCAAAATCCCTAAATTGATTTAATCAAGTAAACTTAAAACTTGAATTTAATACAGTCAAAGGGTATCACATCCAGAGGAACAGACCAGTTTACAAACATAAGCCTTCTCTTTTTTAGGGTTCATAAATAATCTCAAACTGCCACATGTGCAGATTTACCCAGGTTGTATGTGCTAGAGTTACAATTCAAATCTAAATTCAAGTATTCCAGATTCAGGGTGCTTTGTAGTATGTTTGTTCAAAGTTGGGTCCTACAGCCAGACTGACTGAGTTCAAATCCTAACTCTGCCACTTAATAGTTGTGTATTCTTGAGTAAGGTTCTTAACCTCTCTTTATCTTAGTTTTCTCATCTGTAAAATAGCAGGAATATTAATAGTCAATACCTCAGAAGATTGTTGTGAGGATTAAATGAGTTAATATATGAAGTGGTTTGAATGTTGCCTGGCCTTCAATAAATTTTAGCTATTATTATTATTGTTGTTGTGTATGTTTTGTAGGTTGTCTCCATAGCAGGATTACAAACAATTGTGAGGGCTAAGATAACTTCTTTTAATCCCTAGAGTTTAAAATGCTACCATTCACTAAAATAAAAGATTGTTTGTTTTTTCAAAGATATACATTTGACTTGTCCCTTGACTGCCAAATATTTGTCATGATGGCTTTTATATCTAAACTACCATCCTGGTATGTCTGATTATCTTTTTCGCTTAGGTGCTAAACTTCTAATTTCCCTTCTTTTTTTTTCCCCTTTTAATTTTTGATGTGGCAGGTCCTAGTGCTTCCTGATACCTATAGCTTCTCTCTTCTCCATGTCTCCATCCCCTCCCCTCCTCCTGGACCCCAGGGCAAGACTAGAGTTTTTAGGAGGGGTGGAGGTTGGGTGAGGCCCTACTGCTCTCCTAGCCCCAGTTTTGATCTCACAGGCAGTTTTTCCTTGTCCTATCTACTCCCAGCTGGTTGTGACCAAATGTATAGGAGGCTCATGAGGTTGAAGTGTGCCTCTGTAATATAAGTACATTGTATATGGACTCAGAGTCACCTTTATAGGCCTTTACTTTTAGTAATTTTCAGTATTTTTTTGTTCATCTTTAAAAATTGTAAACTACATCAAGCATATGGAAAAGTATGAGGGAATACTGTAACAAATACCTGTATACCCAGATCATTTTGCCACATTTACCCCAGTTCTTTTCTCTTTTTTAAGAAACTTGGCAGATGTAGTTGATATCCACTCTTGTTTCCCTCCTGTTCCCTCCTCTCCTTCCCCAGAGGCAAGAACTAAATGGAAATGGTTGTGTACCTTTTTTGTTCATGTGTTTATTTTTATGATATGTATGAGTAAATAATGTATAGAGCAATAAAAAAGAATTGAACACTTTCAAAAATGTATTGCTCAGTAACAAATTTATATTTATAAATGTGTAATATGCATCAATTTGTAGAGTTAACTCTTAATATTTCCCAGTTTTGTATTTTGGAGTCTGGTAAACTTTACTGTGTGACTGCAGTGCAAAGGTCTTTTTTATTTATTTATTTATTTTTTTAAAAAAAAGATTTATTTATTTATTTATTTATCCCCCCCTTGCTGCTTGTGTTTGCTGTGTCCATTTGCTGTGTTTTTTCTGTGTCTGCTTATCTCACCCTTGCTGTGAGGTCTTGCTGCATCAGCCCATCGCACCGCGCGGGCCGGCAGGGCCTCCCATATGGTAAACGGGAGCTCTATCGATTGAGCCACACCTGCTTCCCAGTGCAAAGGTCATTTGGTATACCAGACGATGAACATCTACCGGGTTGTAAAAGCATTTACCATTAGTACAGTGATTTGCATTTTAAAAGACAACACACGTGTGCAGAGGAAGCAGTGAGGCAAATATTGTCCCTCTTCAGATAAGAAGTCCCAGGAAATTGAAATTGAGCAAGGCATCCTTCAGCCTACTGTGGTGTGTTCTCCATAAACTGAGAATTAAACCTTACAGCTTTAACCTGTTTCAAGCCCTGATGGAGACAGTTTAGCAAAATAATATGTTTTGCTGCAGTTTTTCAGTTTCTTAGGGAAGTGGAGATGACTGCCAGTGATGAGGTTGCATTTTATTTAAGTGGAAAAATGAATCACCATAACATCCACATATGAGGGACTGAAACCTTACATTTCACATTTGAACTTATAAAGGATTCATGAAAAGTAAATGTCTTTTGTAACACGTGAAGCACACTGATCTTCATCGGTTCCTTTTTGCAGAAGATACCACCAAACGTATCTTTTTTTGTACATGCTAATGGAATGGGTTTTCCTATGGCTACAGAAAGTCTCCAACAACCCCATTTTCCATCAGAATGAGGCTCTGCCTCACTTGCATTATGTAGTCCACAGGTTCCTAATGAACACCTATCTGTTGTGGATTGGACACAATGTTCAAAAGATTGACCTCTCTCTGGAACGGTGTCCTCCAGATTTCCTGGATACCCCACTGTGTGTCAAGAATCTTTAGGTTTGTACCACTTCTTCCTTGCAGCCTAGAGGAAATGCCATTTCAACTATGAACAATGGTGTTTTACAAAGGATCTGAATGAAATGGGCTACAGGACTGATGTGTTGCCTTATGACAGGAAAGATGTGTTTTAAATGTGTAAGATTATAGAAATACCTGTGATGGTTCCTTTCTAGATTGTTTTTTGGCTACAACCAAGTTACTGAGTAATACATATTTGAAAGTGTTTGAAATAAAGTTTTTTGAAGTTAATCTTACATACAATAAAATGTACAGATATTAAGTTTGATGACAAACACAACCACCACCTCTATAAAGATATGAAACACTTCCATTGCCCCAAAAAGTTCCCTTGTGCCCTTTCCTAGTCAGTACTCCTTCCCTTCTAGTAAGCACTGATCTGTTTTTTTGTGTGTGTTTTTTTAATCACCCTAGGTTAGTATTGCCTATTCTAGAACTTCATGTAAATGGAATCATTTGGCATACTATGCCTGATTTCTTTCACTCATTGTATTTTTTAGATTCATAAAAATGTTATGGCACGTATCAATAGTTGGTTCATTTTTTTTTTTTTTTCTTTAAGGAGGTACCAGGAATTGAACCTGGGACCTCATACATGGGAAGCAGGCGCTCAAACCACTGAGTTACACCCGCTCCCCAGTTGGTTCATTTTTATGCCATTGTTCAATTTTTTTTAATCGCTCTATATAGTATTTTCTATTTTTAAATTTTATATAAATTCTATAATACTGTACTTTACAGCTTCTTTTTGAGATTTATCCATTTTGATACATGTATATCTAATTCATTCTTTTTAATTGCTATATTTAATATTACATTGTAAGAATATAAACAATTTTTTAATCCACTTATTGATGGGCCTTTAGGTTGTTTTCTATTTTTCCCCATTTAAAACAACAGGCATCTTTCTACCTGTCTCCTTGGGCACATGAGCAAAATTTTCTCTAGGCTGGGTATGTATATAAAAGTGGAATTGCTGATTTGTAGAATACGTGTATCTTCAACTTTAGTATATATTGCCATATTGCTCTTCAAAGTTGTAGTTAACATTTTAGCTTATTTACAATAGGGCTTAAGAGCTTGCTGTATCTCCAAAACCTCAACAACACTTGTTATTGCCTGAATTCAAATTTTGCCAACTAATGGTTATGAATGGTATCTCATTATTATTTTAATCTGCATTTTCCTGACTACTCTTCTCACATATCACAGAACATTTTAGGATTCCTCTTTGTTGAACTACTTGCTTATCTGTTTTGCCCACTTTTCTATAGGATTAGATACTCTGTATTTTCTTCTGAAAGTTTCGAAGTTTTGCTTTTTTCACACTTAAGACTTTACCCTGGAATTCATTTCTGAGTGAGGTAGGAGGTAGAAATCTTTTTCCCCCCATTTGGATTGCCAGTTGTCCCAGAACTATTGATTCAGCAATCCATTCTTTCCCTTTGCCACTTGCCAATTTACTCTACATATGTATGCATATGTTTCTTGGCTCCCTATTCTGTATGTGCTGTTCATTTGTCTATTTCTGCACCAGTACCCCATTGCTTTTATTACTATAAGTTTTAATAAGTCTGGATATCTGATAAAGATAGCTCCCCTCCTTCAGAATTATCTTGACTGTTCTTAGCACTTTGCTCTTTTTGAATTTTAGGACCAGCTTGACCATTCAACAAGAAACAAATAACGGTCAAAAAACTGTCCTTATATTGTTTTAAATTGCATTGAATTTATGAATTTGGAGAGAGTTGACATCTTAACGGTTTTTTGTTTTTTAAAAAAAAATTTTTAGGAGGTACCAGGGATTGAACCTGGGACCTCCTGCATGTGAAGCATGTGCTCAACCACTGGTCCACACCTGCTCCAACTTCTTAACGGTTTTGAATCTTTCTGTCTGTGCACATCCTATATTTATTTATTTAGGTCTTTTATGTCCTTTGATAAAGTTTTATACTTTTCCTCTCAAAAGTTCTTTTTTAAAAACAAAACAGCTTTGAGGTATAATTTACATACCATAAATTTCACCCATCTCTAAGGTTCTTGCATAGCTGTTGTTAGATTTATTACAAGGCACCTTGTAGTTTTTATTACTAGGTGCCTTGTAGTTATTGTGAATAGCATCTTTGCTTTCTAAAATTTTTGTCACTGGTGCATAGAAAACTTTTTATTCAGTTTCCCTGTTTTGGGCTGGCAGGAAAAAAATTTAAGAAATCTGGAAAGGATTGGGGACTTTTTAGTTTCTATCATGAACCAGGGTAGGAAAGAAACCTTTGCAATATATGATAGCAGTGAAAAAAGCTGGAAGCCCAGTCTCAGGAGCTTGAGGAAGATAAAAGCGGGGTGATAAGGAACCCTCCAAGTCTGAGATGTGTTCCTTAGTGTCCCTCTTTTCTCCCTTCCCTCCCAGTTTATATGTGGCATCACTCTTCTTTGATACATTTGTTCATTTATTCATATATTACTTAATTAAAATATAGAGTTCTTCCTATATACCAGGCATTGTGCTAGGCATTTGGGATTAAAAATTTTAATTTGTAAAATTAAAATTTACCAAAGAATGATGTGAGAAAAACTCTTAGAAGGCTAGTTGGATAGCCTCTCAAATGGGCTATCAAAAAATATAACACTTTACAAAGCACTTTGATATGTATTTTTGTATTTAATCCTCACAACAGTCTTTAGTCTCATTTTTACAGATAGTGCAGGTTATGTAATTTACTGGCCAATTAGGATAGTATTGTTTTTTGTTTTGTTTTGGTTTTTTTTGAGGTACCAGGGGCTGGGGATTGAACCTGGGACCTCATATATGGGAAGCCAGTGCTCAACCCCTGAGCCACACTGGCTTCCCTGAGTTGGTTTTATCATTTGTTTTGCTTGTTGTTGTTGTTTTTTTTTTCAGGAGGCACCGGGAACTGAACCCAGAACTTCCCATGTGGGAGGGGGGTGCTCAAGTGTTTGAGCCACATCCACTCCCTGATAGTATTGTTTTTGACAAGGTTTGACTGTAAAATGATATTAATTTTTTTGCTGCTTATAAATTGTCTCTGATTTTTATTCCTTTTGTATAGTTTACATATTTTTTAAATAAGTCTTCTTTGAACATCGTATAAGAAGGCATTGCAGAAAGGGATATCTGTCTCTGTGAGAAAAACACTAAGACAGTGACATAACTGAAAGTGTGTATTTAAAAGTCATTCTTTCCTAATACTTCAAGGCAGTCATTTTAGTTTAACCAGCAGTTATGCATTTTTAATGATAAATGAAAGCTTCTGATAGGGTATGAGAAAATTATATGGGACTGAAATTGAAAACATAAGGGAAGTGTTTTATTAAGATTCTAGTCATTTGGTCTTACACTCTTTCAACCCATACTGGAATATATTAGGAGATTATAGCATTTAGGCAGGTTAATAGTCTGGAGCTTTTTACTGTTTATAGTCTAGGATATAGTATATGATCCTCATGAAAGCAGGAAAGCATTTTTTCTTCACTAAAAAATTACAGGGAGGAAATATTACCAAAACCAAACAGATTTAGTAAATAAAGCTGATTTATTGACATTTCTCTGTTGTATATATAAAAGGTCATTTAATTTTTTGCATTTTATTTTAGTCACTGTATATATGCCTTGTTTCCTGGGTCCACGGAAAGCATGAGTCTGTTGGGACCTGGGACAAGAAGAAAACAAGACATCTTCAGAAGGAAAACCAGGCACTAACAAAAAGTATCCCAAACTGTGAAGGAGATAGAACACAAACATGACCGACAGTGGACTTAGGGATCCTCAAGAGGGTAAGACTAGTTTGTACAGCACTGAAGTTTGTGCTGTAGGAAACTAGGGCTGTGCTAACAGAGAAAATCTCTGATGATTAACATCTGAAGTTTTGAAGTAAAAAAAGGAGCTAATTCAATTAATATACTTTTAATTTGTTATGATTTTACTTATTCTTACATACTTACTGCCTTTTATCACAATACTAGATCCTAATCTTAGTATGTGGAAGATAAATGTGTTAGAGACACCAATCGTAGGAACCTATAGTATTGGAAAAATATAATGAATCTTAAAAAACAATGGTAGACAAATCTTTAGAGTTATAGTTATAAAATCAAGAAAAGCATAATGGGCTATATTTAGAGGGGCTCTTTCAACTCTAGGAAAGGAAAAAGTTTAAATTCTTTGCTCTGCTTAATATATATATATATAGAAGATATGAAATAGATTTTTTCAGAAGAGAAAGAGAATATATTTATTATAAATCTTTTATGGAAAATTTTGAATATTCAAAAATACAACAGTATAATGAATCCCCATGAACTCAACATCTAACTTCAACTATTGTCAACATAGAGCTGATCTTGTTGCCTGCCCTTTATTATTTTAATGTAAATCTCAGGCATATTTTATCTGTAAATAGTTTATATCTTTTAAGATGATTCTTTTTTTTAACATAACCAAAATATCATTATCACACCTAAAAAATAGTTATTTCTTAATATCATCATATCCAGTCATTATTCAGATTTCTCCAATTGTCTCACTTACATGTATTTTTTACAGTTGAGTTTATTAAAGCAGGATGCAAACAGGTCCACACACTGCATTTAGTTAATATATCTCTTAGATTGCTCTTTTTTTTTTTTTTTAACTTTTTTATAAACAGGTTCAAGCACATATAAAAGCAGAGAGAAATGTGAACTGAATCCCCATGTACCTATCAACCAGCTCCAATTACTTTCAATATAAGGCTAATATTGTTTCATCTATATCCTTTCACTTTTCTCTTCCCCCATACCATTAAACTGAAGCAAATTCTAGACATCATGTAATTTTAGCCATAAATACCTGAATATGTTTCTCTGGAAGATAAGGATTCTTTTTAAAAAACAATCACAATACCTTTACAGCACTTAAAATTATGAAAAATAATTCCTTGGTAACACCAAATAACGTGTTTGGATTTTCCTGGTTGACTCATGTTTTTTAACAATTGATTTGTGTTCAAAACTGGATCTAAACAAAGTCCAATCATGGCATTTGGTTGATAGGTCTCTTTAAGTCTCTCTTAATCTACAGATTACCCTTTTTTTTTCTCTTTTCTTGCCATTTGTTTTTACTTCTTGCCATTATTTAAGAAAGAAAGCTTTGTCCCTTGGAATATCCCACACTGGGTTTTGCTGATTACATTCCTGAGGCATAGTTTAATATATTCCTTTATCCCTGTATTTCTTTGAAACTGGTATTAGATCTAGAAGCTTGATCAGATTCAGATTCAATTTTTTGGCAAGAATACTTCATTGGTGGTATAGTGCATTTCCCTATTGCATTGTATCATAAGGTTAATGATATCTGGTTTTCCCTCTTTTTGTGATAAGATTGATCCATGGGTTCATATGTCAGCCTGGTTCATCCATTTTAAAATTCCCATTAACCTTTTTGCCTAATGGTTCTAACTGCCATTAATGATCATTGCCTAGATCTGTTATTTCATTAGGGAAGAGGATGTATTTAGTATAACCAAAATTGGTTCTGTCATCCAAAATTGTTTTGCATTAGTGTTATTTGTTAGATATGCTAACATGACAACATTTTTTTGTTAATTTTAATCACCTTTAGTGGGAGTCAAGAGAAATAACGTTTAGGTAGAGTGCTTTGTGAACCATAAAAATCTATATAATTATTACTTATTATTAATTAAGGGCCTTGTTAAAATACAAAAATGTAGGGAACTTTTTTTTCAATAAAAATTATAAATTTTTATCTCAATAGACTTTCAAAAGGATTTGGAAAATGACCAATCAATAAATTCTCAGGCACAGGAGACCACAGTCACAGCAAGTGCCACTGAAGAAGCTCAGACCCCAAACCCTGCCTCTTATCTTAACAAAGACCACCAAGAGGTAGAGGCAGTAGGTCCAGGAAGTGCAGATACATGTGATAAATCAGAAAGTCCCGATGAAACAATTGATGGGAAATATCCAAAGGATAAAACAGAGCATGAGAACATCAGGAGTTTTCCGGATGGAGAACAAGGGCATCTCCTTCCAGAAAGTATGGGTGAAGAACCCCTGGATCCAGATCCTAACTGTTCTTCAAATGACAAGGTAGAAGGAGCAGATGCATACTTAGGGAGCAGCTCTGCAGACATCCCTGAGGAAGCGAGTGGCAGAACTGGAGCTTCACAGGAGCCACCTGCTCCAGACTCCCAGGATGCCCAGGGTCCTGGTCATTCCAGTACAGGGCTGGAGAGCCAGGACACACTGAGGAGGCGACTGCTGGTGCCAGGTAAGAGAACCCACTGAATTACGTCCTGTGTGTATTGTTTTGTTACTGAGAATATAGGATAGTCAAGGCCCTTCTATTCAGTGAACTTTTGCCTTCCTTTCACAGGATTAAAATGGAATAGAACTTTTAAAAATAATTTCTGTAGAGAAGCACGAGCTTTGACATTATGTGGCTCTCTACAAGGTTCCTTCGAATTTGTAAGAGTTTTTCTTTGCACATGCCATAATATGGACCTGAAAGCAGTCTCTGTGGGTGCATACTGGTAGTTTTAAACCCAACCCTAGAGACCTGTTGTAGATGTTTTGCCATGCATTTACCTCCATCTACCTTCTGTAAGGAATTGTATTTCTGGGCTTATGGTTCCCTAACCACTCCAACTGGTGTCAGCCCCCACCTCCTACCAAGCAGGGTAAGAAGAGGGAAGGGAGGGCTGGGAACTCATGAACCTTATAAGGATGAGTATAGAGGAAACCTTAGACAAAAGTGCTGTAGGACGTGCCTCTCTAACTCCTGTCAAAAGCATTACCCTTGCTCCTTTTTTCCCCTATGCTCCCTAGTTTAGTGCCCTCTAGTTGTCTTTAGGGCTTTCCAGAACTCAACAGTTTTTTCTGCCACACTGCCTATGCCCCAAATTATCTCCCCTTCTCCTTCCCTTCCACTCCTCCCAACCCTCAATTCCTTTAACATGAATTGTGATTAAATAAAAGTTGACCAAAATATGTTAAAAGCAAGATTGAGGCTTTATTGGTTAATTTTTATGATACTTGTACCTTCAATATACAAACATTGTGATTGCATTAGTTAAAGTGCTGAACTGAAAATGAATCTTTTTTTTGTTTGTTTTGTTTTGTTTTTAAAGGTTTATTTATTTACTTTATCCATTTTAAACCCCCCCTTACCCATTTGCTGTTTTTTGTGTGTGTGTGTCTATTCGCTGGGTAATTCTCTGTGTCTGTTTCCTGCCATCTCTTCTCATCCTCCTCCTCCTCCAGTCTTCACCAGGATTCGATCCTGGAGACCTCCGATGTAGGAGAGAGGTGTTTTGCCATCTGCGCCACCTCGGCTCCTGGTTTTTGGAGCTTTCGGAGCATCTCGTCTTGTCTCTCCCCTGCGTCTCTCTCCTGTTACGTCGTCATCTTGCTGCATGGCTCCCAGGGCCTGGCGGCTCACCGGCACACAGAGCGTATTTTTTTTTATTTTACCGTGAGGTCCCGGGGATCGAACCCAGGTCCCTCCATATGGCAGACGGACGCCCAACCATTTGAGCCACATCCACCCCATGAATCTGTTTTGTAATCTGACCTTCTTGCCTCCCTGTCTGACATCTTCTTCCCACAGGTAGTTTTTGGTCCACAGGGAGGTAGACTTTTCTTTAGCTGCTTGGCTAATCAGAGGAAGGCCTCCTCAGTCACGTTTGCTTCCTAAATGATCTCTGTAACTAGCTTCTGGAGACACCTTTTCTTTTTTTCTCCTTCTTGCAAGGCTGAATGCTTTTATTCTGAAGTCTCAAACTGTACCTAAGTCCTCAAAAAGTGGAACTGAATATTTCTTTTACCAATTGTGACAAAACACTGCTTATTGTACTTTGTAACTAATGCTGTTTTTTGTTTTTACTATCTAGGAAGTTATTAGACTAACTGTTCTACATTCTGAAGACTCTTTAGCAACTCAAGGAATGAACCATTAGGAGCTGAGTCAAGGAAATAGCTTGGCATTTTTCTCTTAAGTCCCACCTGGAGAGCCTGAAGACCTCTCCATTCCAGCTGCTGCCTCTATCTGAAGAAAGGCCAGTGGAATGGATTGGAGACCACATACTCTCCTTACCCCTACCTCCCTTCTAAGACCAGGCCAAAGGACCCCAGAAACTTAGTTTAGATCTTTAAACTTAAGAAGAATTACTGTCATTTAAGAGAGATCTGATAACTTTTTATTCCTGATTTCTTTGCAACCCAATTATAATTATACACACTGTTGAACAGTCATTATTTATTGAACACTTGCTGCATGCCAGGCCCTAGATTCTAGGGATATAGGTGTGAATAACACATAGACTCTTTAGACATTTACATGCTAGTAATATGTGCCACATTAATTTTATTGAAATTTTTTAAAATTTTCACTATAAATCCTGTTCATAAATGCTCAGGCCTCACCGTTTGCTGCTCACATAGCAGAGATGCTCACTTTTAACTTACAAAAAATAAAGGGAATATTTTATTGTTTTTGCTATTTGAGTTAACTATTCCCAGTTAAAATCTCAATTCTTTGCCTACCACATTATGTCCTTCTTACTGCTGGAAGTAGTCTTTTCAGACTGTGAAAAACTTTGTAATATCTGGAGGGTGTGATTCATAAAATACCTTTTCATTACCACCTTTAAAGAAAGTCAGCCTTAAGCTGGGTTTACCTTTCCAAGGAAACTTTTATTAAGTTCATAGATAGCTACTATGTGCCTTTAAAAAGTATTAAAATCCAATCCTTATCCTCAAAGTTTACACTTAGTTAAGAAGACAAAATTGAGTGTTTTAACAGTTATATCATCTTTCAATTTACATGTAGCTAATTCACACATTTTGTGAAATAAAGCAGTGAAGAAATAAATATCTTTTAAAAGTGATTTGTTTTCAATAAAACAGTCTCAAATTGCTGCCTCTGCACTTATTAGTGCCTCTGTCATTTGTATACTTGGAGGTCTTGAGCCACGTGAGACCTGAACTCTGGAATTAGAGCATTGTTACCTTATGATGTTGCATCTTGTATACAACTAACATTTCTTAAATTCCTTCTTAATTTTGTACATTTTGTTGAATCACATTTTAGATAGGTTTAGATGCACTATGAGAATGCTTGTTCCTTTGTCCTTGATATAAGGGCCAGTGGGGAATTGTGCATGTTGCAAAAGTAGCGTTAAATCAGTTTCACAGCACTTCATTTTATTCCTCTGTGTAGAATAAAAGCAATAGTAAATCTCAAGGAAAAGGCAGGGGAAAAGTTTGCTTTGAAAAAAAAAAGAATTTTACAAAATATAGAAATCCTTACAGTCAAATAATTCTTTGGTTTGGTGAGAGGTAGAAAGGTATACACACTCCTTAGTGCTCTGTTTAAAATAATACTGTTCTTTTTTTTCCCCTCAGAAGCTGGAAGTCATCAACAAGAAACACAAAAATTGGAAGAAAACAAAGAGAGTACACAGGACATAAGAAAGCTTAATAAAAAGGATTTTCAGAGCTATGGTGAGAACAAATCAAGTTTTACTGTCATGTTCATTCACATTCAGAAGTTCCCAGTGAACAGTGCCTAGATTACTAGCAGATTTAAAGTTTTAACACTGTGTTAATATTTTTCTTAATTGTTTAATAATAAGTTATAGTAAAATAGAGTCATATAGAGTTTTGGGGATTTTTCCCTTAAGGGTTCTAGCTGACATTTTGCTGTGCTTTACAAATTGGGAATTCCCATAGTAGGAAAGCTTTTCATAAATAAGAAACTAAAACTGCCTTTTCAGTTAGAGTATTAACTTCCCAAGTGGCATGTTTAAGTTCTGATCCTTCATTTAGTAGGTACTTTGAGAATATGGAAGATTATTGTGATTTTTAAATCACATCATTAGTTTTAACAACAAATACCTAAGCTCAGCTTTTATTTTTTTTAATAACAAAGAGTATTGTATATTTTTATTACTACTTGTAAATTTTATGCTACACATCTTCTATATTAGTAAAGTTGGTGGTAAATTTATATAAGTATATACATATATACATTTTTTTTTTCCTGGAGAGTCAATTGTTAAACATTTGTTAGGCCACCACTCACTTATGGGATGCAGGCCCAGAATTATTCTTTTTCTTTTCTGTATCTACTTTTTGAGATTTGAAACTGTTGGGAGCCAATTCTCCATGCTTTTTTCTCATTTTTGCACATCTTGTGAGCAGAGACTCACAAGACTGCCTTTCTTCCATACTATCTTTACAAGCATATTTTTATAGGGAACAGACAAGGAAGATAGAGATTGTGTCTTCCTCGGGGGTAAAGGGGTGCTTGTTTATGGTCCACTATAATAAAGCTGCTGTCTCTCATTGGGGTTTTGTTGCCACTGCCCATTTTTATAAAAGACTCGGGTTCCCTAAAGGGGATTTCTACTCCTGTAATACAACCCACTATGTGTGCAGGCATTCCCTGACCTTCTGCGCCACCTTGTGAGTGTGAGGCACTAAAACCAGTGCAAATGCTGGTACTCTGACTACTGATGTTGCTGTGAGTAATAAAGTTCTTTATCTCTGATCCAGAAGTCTCATGTCTTATGCCATCATCCATGAAAGTGTTGCAGGCTAACTTGTTAACTTGTCAGTAGTCAGCTTTTATCTTTTAACAAAGATGTTGTATCTTCAAATAATTAAATCTTAGAAGATTTTAGAAAAAGGTATTTCTGGTAGGCTTTAATAGCAAAAAGTTTAAAAGAGTTAAGGAAAAGAAACCCAACTACCAATAAAATGTGATAGTATCTCTACCTCATTTCATATTACTACATGCTTTGTTTCTGACTCATGTTTTTTCTTATTTTCTCTTTTTTTATTTTCCCTTTCTCCAACAGGGTCCATCTTTCTTGCCTTCCTGGCTATGGTTCTGATTTTTGTTGTGCTAGGCTCTATTAATAGCTACTATTCCTCTCAGGCCCAGCAAGTAACCAAAAATCCAGCTTTGGAGGCCTTCTTGGTTCATTTCAACCAATTGAAGGATAAATTTCCAGGCCAGAGTTCCTTCCTCTGGCAGAGAGGACGTAAGTTTCTACAGAAGCACCTCAATGCTTCAAACCCCACAGAGCCAGCCACCATCATATTTACAGCAGCTCGAGAAGGAAGAGAGACCCTGAAGTGCCTGAGTCACTATGTTGCAGATGCCTATACCTCTTCCCAGAAAGTCTCTGCTATTCACATTGATGGGGCTGGAAGAACCTTGCAGGACAGTGACACAGTCAAGCTGTTGGTTGACCTGGAATTGAGCTCTGGATTTGAAAATGGCCGGAAGGCTGCTGTGGTACACCACTTTGAATCCCTTCCTGCAGGCTCCACCTTGATCTTCTACAAGTATTGTGATCATGAGAATGCAGCTTTTAAAGATGTAGCCCTGGTCCTGACTGTTCTACTAGAGGAAGAAACATTAGAAGCAAGTGTAGGCCCAAGGGAAACTGAAGAAAAAGTGAGGGATTTGCTCTGGGCCAGGTTTACTAATTCTAACACTCCCAGCTCCTTCAACCACATGGACTCAGACAAATTGAGTGGACTGTGGAGCCGTATTTCACACCTGGTACTGCCTGTTCAGCCAGTAAGGAACATAGAAGAACAGGGGTGCCTTTTATAAAGCGAAGCACAGGGTTGGTTATAGAAGGCATAGGTTTATTTTTTAAAAAGTCAGTTTAAAGACCTTCCATTTATCTGGAAGGAGGTTTATAAAATGTGAGGAAATATCCTGAAAAGCACAAATTGGCTAATTTTAGAAAAAATTTTTTTCATATTTTGCTTTTAGTAGAATCTTTCTAATCAAAGCATGACAAAGCTAAAAATTGACCTGATTTTTCCCCCTTGTCTTTCAAGCAGGCAGGTTTGACATATTAGCATAGTATATATAATTGAGGATTTTTGAAAAATCCGAAGTATAGCAACAGAGTCCTTGCACAAAAAGATAGCCTTACTTCTCAGAGTAACTACAGAGTGATTTTTTATTTTCTTGAGTGAGACTGTAATGTTCTTTTTTGATCATTTTTGGACTCTGACTAAAGCAATTATATTTATGAAGCAATGATAATTTTTAGAAATGTTTTCTATCATATGTTAAATATTTTAAAAACTCACTTTAATTACCTGGTTATGTGACTACATGACTAAATCTTATACTAATATGCACTTTTGAATAGTATGAAAAAAGGAAACATGAAATCAATCAACTACTTAATGCTTACTATATGTAAGGTGCTGTGCTTTTATTCTATTAATGAGCTGAGGTAAAACCCAGTGTACTCAAGAAATGTTTTTAAAAAAGGGAAGGGGGAGCAGATGTGGCTCAAGTGGTTGAGAGCCTGCTTCTCATGTATGAGGTCCCAGGTTTGATCCCCGGTACCTCCTAAAAACAAAACAAACAAAT
>JAQZBX010056956.1:7706-18171 GCA_029593785.1 Cabassous unicinctus
TTAAAAAAAAAAAAAAAAGTAAATTACACAGTATAGTGAAAGAAGAAAAGTCCTATGGAAAAAAGGAAAAGTTGAGTATGGTAAAGGGGACTGGGAATATGGGAGCAGGAGAAGGCTACAGTGTTAACTATAATGGTCAGAATACAACTTGTTGAGAAAGTGTGATCTGAGCAAAGATTTGATGAGAGAAGTGTTCTAGGATTAGGGAACAGCTACAGCAAAGGCATTAAGGTAGGAATGTGACTAACATTAAAAAAAAAAAAAGAAAGAAAGAAACCTAGTATGGTTGAAATAGAGTGAGGAGAAGAATAGTAGAATAGGAAAAGAGTTAACCAGCAATGACTGGGGCTTTTATTCTAAGAGAAATGGGTGAACTGAAGGATTTTATGTGTGTGGGGAGAGGAGCTGCCATGTTCTGACAAGTTTTAAGAGAACCATTTTGATTGCTGTATTAAGCATAGATACTAGGGGGCATGGATAGTATCATTACCTATTCAGAGGCAATGATAGAAATCCAAACAAGAGATGATGGTAGCAGTACAGATGGTGACAGGTGGTCAAATTCTGGATATAGTTTGAGGTAGAGCTGATAGGATTTCCTGACAGACTAGAAAGAGGGTGTAAAAGAAAGAGATGAGTAAAGATGACTCCAAGGTTTTGACTGAGCAAAAGAAAGGATGGAGCAGGTTTGAGGGGAAGATCAGTTCAGTTTTAGACATGTTAAATTTATGACATCCATTAGACATCTAAGTAGAGACATTAAATATGTAGTAGATAGAGGATTATGGAGTTCAGGAGAGAGACTGGGCTAGACATATAAATTTGGTAGTCATCAGTATACTTGAAAACCATCTGATAGAATGGGATCACCAAAGGGAATGAGTATACAGAAGAAAAAGGGGATCAAGGACTGAGCTCTGGAGGACATCAACATTAAGAGTAGACAGAAAAAGGAGGAGCCAGCAAAGGAGACAGAATAATAACTAGTAAGAGGAAAACCAGGAGTGTGGTATCTTAAAGAAATTTTTCAGAAAAGGAAGTAACCAACTGGCAAATGTTAGTGATAAGTCAAAAAAGATATAAACTGAGAAATGACTACTGGATTTAGCGCTGTGGAAAATACTTTTGTTTTTGATAGAAATTTTGGAGGAAGAAAAGGAAAGAGAATTTGAAAACAGTGAGTACAGACAATTCTTTCAAGGAATTTTACTACAAACAGGAGCAAAGAAATAGGGTGGTAGCTGAGAGGGGAAGTGGTATTGAGGTTTTTCTTTAAGACAGAAGAAATAAAAGCATGCTTGATTGAGCAGAGGATTTAAAAAATCAGTAATTCAGAAGAGAAAGGGAATACTTGCTACAGCAATGTTATGATATAGATAAGAGAAGATGGGATTTAATGCACAAGTAGAGAAAATGACTTTAAATAGGAACATGGGAAGTTCCTCTATGAAAAAGGCAGCAAGGTAGAGGATGAGTGTAGATGGTGGTAGATGGTGGCAGGACTGTGCAGAAGTTATTTTTTGATTGCTTCAATTTCCTCAGTGAAGTAATAATGAGTACTGGTGGTTTGAGGAGAGTAGAAAGTTGAATGGATAGGGACATGTTCAGGGAACTAAAAGTAAATTGCTATAGCTAGAGCACTGGTTTCAGGAATGTTTATACTCCTTTAATTATGCATCTGCCTACGTCAGAAGATTTCAGAAGATGGTAGATAAGCTTCTGGAGGACAAGATCCATGTCTAGTCATCTTTGGTTTTCTAACACTCAAATAATGTCTGGCACATAGCAGGCCCTTTAATAAATGAATGTTGAATGATTAAATAAGCAAGCCCCCCACCCTCACAAAGCACAGGGCCTTTATTTCTCCACCAATCTGGCAACCTAATTCCCATATGCTAAAGTTTTGGTCTGAGCCAATACCTGAAGGAAATTTTCCTGGTCTACATGAAAAAAGATAGAAAGAAATAACTTGACATGATTCAAACAAGACAAGTCTTCCAAAATGAGGTACAAATTCATTAGGAAATATCAACACTGAAAACTAAACCAGATCAACCCCTCACTTTACAGATGAGGAAAATGAGGCCAAGAGGCTTGCTCAAGGTCTGTCAATCTACTATTAAAATAGCTTCAATAGAAGGTATTACAAATTCTACAGATAGAAAAGCCAAAAACAAAAACAAAAGGCTTACTTTGCCATGTTTTTCCTTCATGGCATTACTTTGGTTGTCTCTTTCTGTCTTCTTGGTATCATCTTTTGGTTGGTCTGCCTTAGCTTTGTTTTCCTCAGCAATTGAGTTTTTCTCAGTTGCACTACTTGAATTATATTCCCACTTCACAAACTTTTCTTCTACTATGCCCTTCAGCTGAAAGTCATCCATTCTTTTTGGGTCAAAGCCTTCAATCTATATAAAAAGGCATTCCAAATTGGTAGTGGAAAAATTATTTTAAAAAAAGAGAGAGAGAGAGACGGACAAACAGACAAACCAGAATTCCAGCTTAAAAATGTTTGAGCAGAGTGCTCTGCAAGAGCAAACTATATATATGCATGCATATATAAAATAAACTCACACTTACCCAACTCCCAAGTAAGCAAGGAAGAAGAGGGGGTTTTCTTTGTTGTAGAAAAAACATCACCATTAAAGCAAAACAGTAAGAAGGGATTCCACCATCAGTTTGAGAGTCAATATGGCACAACTGCAAAATGAAGGGGAAAAAAAGAATCAACACTTAGGTTTCTTTAATTTAATTTTCTTTGTTCCCCTCACAATAGAAGTAACTTTATCATTTTTTCCCTTCCATAATCATTGTAAAAAGTTCAAATAATGAAAAATATAAGGAATTACCTGAAATTTCATGTCACTGAAATAATAACCATTAATAAACTGGTCACCATCTTTTCATTTGTTTGTTTATGCATAAACAATATATATACATTAGTTAAATGGAATCTTATCATACCTAGTGCTTTCATTGTGGGCACTTTTTCAAAACAATTTTTCCTTACTTCACCTCCACTTCTGCTTCAATGTTAACAACTTTCCACTATTCTTCCATGACTTATTCTATACTCAGATAATCATACACATTTCTATTTTCTACATAAATATAAGGAAGATATTATGTTTTTTCTCACTGTTTTATCAAAAGGGAACTTTATAGATATGTCTCTGTATAGTCTTCTTTAACAATGCATCAAAAAAATCCCTCTAAGTCAATTAATACAGATCTAACACCTTCTTTTTGGTGATTAAATTATAGTCTTTGATATGCGGAGTTACTTAAAGTTCCCTACTCGTGGACATTAAATTTGTTCCCAATTTTTGCCATTATAAACTATGCTGTAATAATTACCCTTATACATATTTCATAACTGTTTGTTTACTAACCATTTGGATTTGCTCTTTTCTGAAATGCCTTTTAAATTTTGCCAGGATTTCAATTTTCATATATTACTGATTTGTAAGAGGTTCATTTTACATTATAGGTAATAACAGTTTATATCTGATATATGTGTTTGAAAAGTGTTATTTTTCCCAATCTACTGTTTTTTGTTTTTTTTTTTAAAGATTTTATTTTATTTATTTATTTATTTATCCCCCCCCTTGCTGCTTGTGTTTGCTGTGTCCATTTTGCTGTGTGTTTTTTCTGTGTCTGCTTATCTCCCCTTGCTGTGAGGTCTTGCTGCATCAGCCCACCGCGCCGTGCGGGCCGGCCTGCCCTCACAAGGAGGCCCTGGGAAGCGAACCCGGGGCCTCCCATATGGTAAACGGGAGCTCTATCGATTGAGCCACACCCGCTTCCCTACTGTTTTTCTTTTGACATCATTTATGGTATCTTTTGCTACACAAAAATTTTTAATATTTACATATGCTTATCTATTATACTCCTTGCATTTCCTATCATGGTAAAAAAGTCTCCCCATCTATGTACATACTCCTACATTTTCTTCAAAAAGTTTACTTTTTTTTTTTCATTTAAGTAGAATTTATTTTTGCATTTAGTGTGCTAAGGGACCAATATTATTATCTTTCAGAAAGATACAGATGTGACACCACCATTTATTAAATAAACCTATTTTATCACTGAAATTAAATCTTTCATTCTTTCATATATTAAAATAAACTGGGATCTATTTCTGGGCTCTGTTTCATGCATCTATTTGTCTATCCTTATGCCAATGGCATATACTTTTGATTCTCTTGGCTAGTCTCAGATATTTATTCTTCCATATTAAATTTAAGATCATTTTATCCAATTTTAAAAGGTGTTGATAGTTCTAATTGGAATTATATTATATTTGATAAGTAATTTAAGGAGATTTTACATTTTAGGGATGCTATCTCCCCATCCAAGAACTTGGTACCTGTAGCAGTTTGAGATTTTTTATGAATCCCAAAAAGGGTAAGATTATGTTTGTAAACTAATCTATTCCTCTGGGTATGATAGCCTTTGAATGCATTAGATTCAGCTGACATGTCTTGATTAAATTACCTGTTAAGATTAGGGCTTTGATTCAACCATGTCAGTAGGGCATGACTCAGGTTGAGTCCTCACCCCCTTGGTGGGCTGATATATGGACACTCACTCAAGAAGACACACAGGGGAAGTGGATGTGGCTCAAGCAACTGAGCTCCCGCCTACCACATGGGAGGTCCCAGGTTCGGTTCCCGGTACCTCCTAAAGAAGATGAGTAAGACAGCAAGCTGACGAGACGGGCTGGCATGGCGAGCTGATGGAACAAGATGACACAACAAGAGACACAAGAGGAAAACATAATGAGAGACACAACAAAGCAGGGAGCAGAGGTGGCTCAAGAGATTAGGTGCTTCGCTCCCACATGGGAGGTCCCGGGTTCAGTTCCCTGTGCCTCCTAAAAAAAGAAGACCAGCACACAACAAACAGACACAGCAAATGCAGCAAATGTAAACAACAAGGGGGTGGGGAGAAATAAATGAATAAAATAAATCTCTAAAAAAAAAAAAAAAAGACGACACATGGGAAGAGGAGAGAGCTCTGTCATGTTTGATCCTGTGGCCCCAGGGAGAAATGAGGCATTCACCTGAGAGTTTGCAGCTGAAGAGAATAGAGCGGCTGAGCAGGCCCAGAAAGAAATGAGCCTAATATGCCAGAGACTGATAAAGGAAGCCCCGAGAGACCAGGCAGAGATCACCCACCATCTTGCTTCAACACATGGCAACTGAATTTGGTGAGAAAGCAGCTTTTGAGTTGGACTCTTTAGGGCCTTGTTACTGCAAGCTTTTGCCCCCAAATAAATACCCTTAATAAAAGCCAACAGATTTCTGGTACTTTGAATCAACACCCCTTTGGCTGACTAATACTAGTATCTTTCCACTTTCAAAAATTTAGGAGTTGGCTTCAATTATTCACTTTCCCTCAACTCTCCTATCCAATCCATCTGCAAGTCCTATCTACAAAACTTATCCTAAATCTGTCTACATTGCTTCATACCCACTCTATTCTGGGATAGGCCACTATCATCTCTGGCTAATCTATCACAACAGCCTACTCACTAGGGTCTCTGTTTCTACTCTTTACCCCAGAGTAATCTTTTTTTTTTTCCTTTATTTTTAAAGAATTTTTAGATTATATAAAAGTTACATCGACAATATAGGGGATTCCCATATACCCTACCCCCTCCCTATGTCATATTTTCCCCTATTAATAACATCTTTCATTAGTGTGGTACATTTGTTACCATTGATGAATAAAGATTGAAGCACTGCTACTAACCATGGTCTATAGTTTACATTATGTTTTACACTTTGCACCGCACAATTTCATAGGTTTTTACATAATGTATCCATCATTGAAATATCATGCGGAACAATTCCAATGTCCCAAAAATGCTCCATGTTGCACTATTCTTCCCTCTCCCTACCCTCAGAACCTCTGGTGACCACTATCTTTATACCAATGTTACAAGTACTTCCATTACTAGAATAGTAAGTCTACTTTGGTCCATAGTTGCAGTCCCCCTTATGTTTGTTCATTCCTCAGTCTTGAGGATTTGGGGGTGGTGATGCCCAACCTGCTTCCAAATGAGAGGGGGCTTAGATCCCATGGAACAGATGGATGGAAGTGTCTCGATTGCAGCTGTAGATACTCTCTGTTTTTTGGAATGGGTATTATCCATCATCATCATTTTGTTAGTTGTCCTGGGAGAGTCTGATGCACTGGAGAGTAGGTGTTGGCTGCAACTCTGCTGAGATTTAGGGTTTACCCATAAATGAACAGCCAGAAGATTTAACTCTCTTGGACATATACTTAATGGGTATAGTGCTAATTATAGGTTCAAATAAATGGGGTAGAAGAACCATGTGTAGGAAAATTATAACTGAATCTAATTCTTATATATTGGGGGAGATGGGTTATAAATACTCCAAGGTAAGGCCCACTTACGCGGTGCTGCTTTCCTGGGGTTGTCTGCCTTGCTTATAGTATCTACATGTCTCTAGAGCCTCCAGGAGACCCCCTGTTTGAGGCACTGCTTACTGTGGCAGTCAATGACATCCTGCTGAGACGTGCATAAGCACAACCTCTGGAATGACCTCCCAATTCACTTTGAAATCTCTTAGCCATAAAAACTCATTTGCATTTAATATTTCCCCCTCTTAGTCTAGGTCTTTCTCCAAATGTCTCATTACTTGGCATTATATCTCATATCTCATACCATTTTCAAAATAATCTCTAGAGATAGGAAAAAACAGAGGTTCACATAGGTTAAGTGACTTGCTCAAAATCATAAAACTTAGCAAAAAACTAGAGCTGGTATAGGTTTATTCCATTTCATGGCACTGAATTACTATAGTATGCCAGGCATGATGCTAGGCACAGAAAACAATGCGATAAATAAGAGAAGGTTCTCACCTGATTCACTGCCCACACTCAATCCAAGGATTAAAAATCTCCTTTCTGAAGAAACTGGAACATTCATTCAACAAATATTTATTAAGTGCCTACTATGCACTGGCACAATAAAATAAGAAGTACTGGGGACCAGCAGGGAACAAAACTGACTAAAATCCCTGCCTTCACAGAGTTTAAAATTTCATGAAAGAAAACAAATCACAAGCCAATATATATATGTCTGACAGGTGATAGTTAAGTGCTGTGAAAAAAATAAAGCAGGGGAAAGACAGGGAGAGTGATGGGACAGTGCTATTTTATATAGGGTGGTTCAGGAAACTCCGATAAGATGAAATTTGAGCAGAGACCTAAAAAAGTAAAGGGGTGAACCATTCTGGATACCCTCATCAACATTCTAGAAGAAGGGAACAGCAAATACAAGGCCTTGAGCATGAAGAAGTCCCAACTCTAATCTTTCTGACTACTCCTTAATTAACAACCTGTACTCAGACAACGGGTGCTACCCCAACCATGGAGGTAATCCTCTAATCAGAGTCATACAAAAAAATTCAACCTCTCATCATTTTGCTCTAAAGTTACCACTCCATCACTACTGCCTTAGAATTTACTCATCACTTGTTTAACAAGTATGTGTGTGTGTGTATAAGAACACACACATACACACACACACAAAAAAAAAAGCTAAAATCTTCTCTTTGGGGCATTTGGATTGATTTTTAGGAAACTTAGATAGCTAATCCTCATAAGTTGCCCAATCAGAAATTGCTATGGGATCAATCAATGTAGAGGAAAGTGACTAGTCTCCTAAGACAGAGATTAGGGAAAAAATGCACCAATGAAAGAACATTAACTTACAGTAAAATAAGAGTTAAAACTTGAGCCTCATATGAAAGAGACAACTCTATAGTATATAAAAGAATAATTAAGTATGACAATTAAAAGTTCTAAAATATATCACTAAGTCTATAAGTCTATGAAACTTTACTTTCATGTCCATAAATCAAAAACTACCACAACACTTTCTGTCTGGCATAGAAAATTATTTTATCACACATTTTATGATTTATGTTATATGTCTGAGCAAGAAAAAGTATGACTTTTTAAAAACTTAGGTACTTTTTTCTTCTGTTCCACTTACCTTAGCCCAGTAGCGAAAAGCTAACACCAAGGGAGTAAAGACAGGTTCCATTTTGCCAAGAGCAGCAAGTAAATCTGTAGTGAGGCATGCCATATCATTCCCTGCACTCACTCTACAAAGTAAACCACTGTGAGTAAGAAAGAAACAAATTTTGATGTATTACTACTTTAAACAGCAGAATAATTCAAAATCTGTGGCTATCCTTTCCAGTCACCACATTTTTTTTCAGTCACCATATTTTAAGGCCTAAAAAAGTCATAATAAAAATAAATGTCTTAATAAATTTTGAGCTAAACTGAACACTAAATATCATTTCCATCACTAAAGGGCCATATAAATTAAAGAAAGATGATTTTAATGTTCATTTGTACCTCAGAAATAAATTTCAACTTTATTTAGTACTTAAGTTCATGAAAAATTACCTTTAAAAGCAGTATTAAGATTTACCAAAATCTGATTTAGATGAGAGGACATGATTTCTTCAATGTTAAATAGTGCAATACATCTTCCTAGTTCATTCTTTATATTTTACAAATGATAAAAACTAAAAATGATATACTGAACCAACCAGCTATATACTTCTTGACTCTAATTTTTCCTATCAAAGCTTTCATTCCTGAATTAATGTTATTTTCAGAAGAGATTAGAATGGATTTACATGTTAGCACACAGGTTATGCTTATATGCAAATGGAAACAGGAGCTACCTTACATGAGGTAACAGAATTGTAGTGGAGATATTTTGAGGTCAGAGAGAAGAAAGTATCTGTGGTTGCCACATAGAGGCAATTTAATATGTGGTGGAAAAAACAGTGGGAGTCACAATACCTGCATTCCAATTCTGGTATTCCCCTAAATGACATGAATTTGGACAAATTGTTTAAGCTTTCTGTGATGCCTGCAGAACCTGGACTTGTGCATCCCCATGGTCACGTGAAAGACTCATAAAATCTCATATTATCATATTATTGACAGATATCTCCTGTTGATTCTGTTTCCCTAGAAAACCCTGACCAATACAGCTTGGTACCGGGAGTGGTTCTTGAGGAACAGAGTCTTAAACATGGAATGGGTAGCGGAAGAAGATACTGATAAATATGAACTTCGCCCACGTGACCCGTTACAGAAACGAGGACTGTAATAGTCATGAACCTTTCATCCTTGTTTTGTTATGAGTATGACTGTATATGTACACAAAACAAACTTCTTTGTTTTCTTCCCCAACCTTTTCCCCTATCAAATGAAAAGCTGTATTAGTTTCATGTCATAATATTTAAGGATGTCAAGATTAAGAGTGAATATTACCCAAGGACTTGCATCCTATTCTGTAGGGAATTAATGCGTTGCCGGTTGTACGCAGGCAAGTTGAACACTGTTAGGTGAATATATATATGTATGCTTGTCTGTTATTGTTTTTACTTAGAGACTAAATATGGTTTAAGGTAATATGTACGGTTGCCGAGTTGACAAGGGGTGGACTGTGATGGTTAGGCTAATGTGTCAACTCGGCCAGGTAACTATATCCAGGTGTTTGGTCAAGCAAGCACTGGGATAATTGTACTACAAGAACATTTATGGACTTTGGTCACCAGTGAGTTTACGGCGTGGATGGCTGATGACATCTGCATTAATCAGGGAGATTGCCATCAGCAATGGGTGATGCTTTTATCCAATCAGTTCAATGCCTTAAAAGGGGAAGTGATTTCAACATTCAGAGAGAATTTCCCAGCTCATCTTTGGACAGCCAACTTCTCCCAGAAACTCATCAAGGACCTTCACTGGACTTTCATCGGAGACCCTGGTTTGCAGCCTGCCTGCAGAACACGGACTTGTGCATCCCCACAGTCATGGGAGAGACTCTTATAATCATATTATTGACAGATATCTCCTGTTGATTCTGTTTCCCTAGAGAACCCTGACCAATACACCTTCCAAGCCTAAATTTTCTAATTTACAAAATAAGGAGGAAGAACTACATCTCCACAGATCCATCTTTGAGTAATAAAATAGTTAATCTTAAAATGTAAGAAATACACTAATAATCAATAAAAGAAACACTGTACCCTTTCTGTATTATACCCATGTCTCCCACACTGACCTCAAGTACAATTGTCTTAATTTCCTTTCCAAAGGTACTTCGCCCTTTAAGTCATATAAACATCTGATCAGAAAGGCAAGATCAATTGTCAACGATTCATTCAATTTTAGTGAACTAAAAACTAGATTCTAATAGACTAATAGTTCCCTGAGAAGAGGGACTGTTTCTTATTTATGTGTGGATTCCCAGAGTCAAGCAGAACCTAACATATGGTAAGAGTTCAATACTTTTGGGTGAGTGAATGAATTTAAGAGAAAAATTAAATTTTGTTAGTGTATTTTATTTTCAACTGTCTGGTAATTCTATTTCTTGTTCACAAGTTTTAGGTAAGCTAGCGAT
>JAQZBX010056957.1:0-18078 GCA_029593785.1 Cabassous unicinctus
TAGCAAATGTACACTACAGTGAGTTTAATTGCTCTGAAGTCTAATGTTCTCTTTCCGTCTCTTTTGAAACGGTTCAGGAAGGAAGGCACAGAGCTTTTTCTAATTTGGCAGCAAAGGGATACTGCATGTTTATCTCTGCTTGCTTTTCGGAGGTACAGATGAACACACCAAACTAAAGGGCATTGGAAAGATAAGTTTCCATGACATTCACAATAACTCTTTTATATTGCCACCCGGCTATTCTATATGTAGCATTCAGAGGCAAATATAAAAAAAAATGATATAAAGCCAAAATTATTTCCCTGATAACACTTGTTTTAAATACCTCGCCACTAAATAGCTAAAAGTCTCCAAAGTGAATGCATAAACCATATAAAAGCCACAAGCATACTTACATAAATTCTTAAGATTAAAGTAATAACTTCTAGAAAAAGGTGGGAGAAAACACACTACAATAAATCTATTTGTAATGGTATTTGGGCTCTACCAACTGCTTTCATTGGTCTCCAGTGGCTTACATATAAAACAATACATTTGATGTATGATTTCAATTCCTTATGGAAAACTGTTCTATCTACAAGCAACCTGTCATAGAGAATGCCAAAAAAACTCTCTCTGCGTCCCAACATGAGGCAAGACTTTAAGATATAACTTAAGGTCACAATTTGTTCTTCCTTGGTCAGGTTTAAGACTATAATTGAGGAATGACTGACCTGGGGGTGGCAAGAGAAGGGAGGGTAGGTTTATTTATAGTGAAATAGAAATAGGCAAGGTGTCAGAGCTTGAAGTTAAATGGCATTGTTTTTCAGTGAGAAGGGCCCTACAAAATGGACAGAATGAAAGGAGTGGCTCTCGAAGCTGCCTGGAAACTGTCGTCCCTCTCCCTCCCCTCCATGGCATATGGCAGCTCTCAGTTCCAGAAAAACCACTTTTGGACCCAGAAATCTATTTTCCTGTTATTGAGGGGGTGCACTGGGGGAGAGGGGGGAGGTTGCTGCAGAATGAAAACAAATGCCATTCTAATTGGCCTGTAAATTGCAGCCTTTCATCATTAGCACTCAGTCCTGCATTTCAGCCATCATTTTTTAATCCCAAATTAAAGTTCTCCAGGTTTAAAGAGCGAATTATAAAGTGAAAAATGTCTACAGTTGTAAGAGGGCAATACACATCTCCCATGGGCTATTCTTCTTGAAATTACAGTCTTCCCAAAACATTCTCCTAATTTAATTCTTACTATTCCCTGATTCTCCCTCCTGCTCCGAGCCTTAGAATCTCTGTCCCCAGGGATGTTGGCCAATCTCCCTGATCAAATCTCTTGAAGGAGCACTCAATCTCCTCAAGATCCCAATATATTTTCCCTCCAAGTTAAAGTTTTGTTCTTAATGTCAGAGGGACTGGATTTGTTTTTCAAAATAGTAGTTTTAAAATAAATGCATGTTGTTATTGACTCTTGTCCTTGTTGAGCATCTTATTTTGTCATTTGCACATGGCATAAACCCCTCCCTTTCACAGAAGGGTTTGGCTAGTGTATATCTCATCACTTCTTCTGACTCCCAGGGGATCTTTCTCATTTTTAATTCTCTTCAGGGAAGTATGTACCAACACCATTGGAAAATTTGACCAAGCAAATCAGTAAAATCTATCTACCTTAAATTCCTCCCCTGGTACTTTCCTCCTATTCTAACCTGCATAGACAATGGAAAAGCATTGTTGGCCAGTTTCTTTGATGAGTAACTCCTCATCAAGTGAGATCAATTATTTTACATTATTTACTGAACAGCCAAGGAACTGACACATCGTCTGGTGTAGAGATGTCTTCCTTGGCTGGGCTCTTTATAGCTACAGGCAGGAATGGCTGATATGAAACAATTAAGTATTATAATAACTCCAAGCATTTTAGCTTAAGAAATAGTCAGTGTAGGATGGAAATGCCCAACCAGGCTTTACAGAAGTCTTGGGGTTGAAAGAGGAATGCAGAAGATAAGCAATATTTAACTCCGCAGAGCAGTGGAGGATGGACCTTCCAAAAGGGGACAATGGCATGAGCATGGGAAGTGGGAATGGTTTGGTGTAAGTCAGCCTAAGAAAGCAAAGTGAAAAGAGATTTGGCTACACAGGATGGCTAGGCAGGAACTGCTATGTGCAGCTTGTCGGTTTTGTCTTCTGGATCTTCTCCAAATTCAATGAACCTTCTTTTAGTGACAGGTCACAAACGTCTTGGGGTAGGGGAGTGGAAGGGTGAAGACGGGACCTAACATGTAGGCATCCCTTGACTTTAACCACATGGGGGTGGTGCCTTGGCCTCTTGGTATGCCTGGCTCTCCTGGTACATATGGTCTGCCATATGCTTTCAACAAACAGAAATTATATTACATAAAATCTTGTCCAAATATATGCATACAGATATAGAACTTTTAAGGGTAGAAGTGTTCATTACATATTATATTTTACACTAATGAATACTTTCATCCTTAAATGTTTGGTATCTATCTCTGTATTTTTTGGACAGGGTTTTATCAAACATAGTCAATTTTGTTACTTCATTATATACCTTATAAATATGTAAAAATGTCACCTGTTTGTAACTAAAAGCTAAGTTTCTGGACAAGAAAACAAGAGTTCCCTCCATGCTAACTCAGGACTCAATCATTTGTATGTATTATGCAATAGTTTACTCATGATGCTAAATATACCTTCCAAACCAGCATTTGCTGTCAGGAGCATAACAGTAGATCCAATGACATCAACAAAATCTATACAAGAGCTTGAAACACTGCTTTAAAATTTCAAGGGGCATTTAATTGTTCTCCTGGGTATGGTGTCCTTTGGTCTTCTGCTATCTTTTTTTTCCATTTCATAATTCTCTTATGTGGAGTCACCTCACTGTTGGCATGACTTTTTCCTCGTAGTTCTATTACTTGCTTTTAAAATCCGTTCAATGAGTATCTCAATTTCCACTCTTATTTTCATTTAACAATTCATAAGCAGAGTAACAAATTTCTATTATATTAGAAGGGTAAGGTTTTCTGCCCTAATCCCTCTCTACTCCCTGACCAATTACCATGGAATCTGTTGAGCCTATCGCTCAAATGAGATAACTAGTTCCCTTAATTTTATATTTGTCAGCACTCTCTTTTTCAAAGAAAAAAAAAATCAATAAACAAGATGTCTTTAATAGAGAGAGAATTAATAGAAATCAGCCCATAACAGAATTGCTATTTTCAGCAGTTATTGCCTAGAAATGGTACTTAGGTCATCACCTGGGTTTGTGGCCCTAATAGTATCACCAGGAGAAAGAGATAGGCACAGACTGAACAAGTTTTGTGAGCTGACACTTCTTGTTCACTTTTTAGTGGTGCCTGGCACAGGTCCTGGTCTAATGGGTAAGGCCACCAGAGGATACCATAAAAGGATCCAGCATTGTCACCAACCTTCTGTCTCACTCAGAGGGAAAACACGTGGGCCTCCCTTCAACCTTGGGAACAAGGCTTGAGAAAGCAGTCTTACCATCATCATAACTAGATGTGCCAAGTTCCCAAAAGCTGGCCCTAAAACCAGCTGACCCCAGGTGGTTTCTCCTGACGTTCTCTCAGAAGCAGGATCCACCAGGCCGATGATTCGTCTCTGTCAGAGATGGCTATGCAGCCTGACTTGAGAGTGGCTGATTAAAACAAAATGTGAGCTGCAGCCATGGCAGGATCCCTTCTAAGGCCGCTACCCGCAACCCCCTCGAGATAGTGGTGTAATTAAACAGCATGCGCGTCCCTGAGTCCCAGGCCTTATGGAGGGGATGACCACAGAGTTTTTTGCCAAACCAGGACCTGTAGCAAGGGCAGGGTGGGTTGACCAGATGGTTCAGAGACCAGCTTGTGCCTATAGGCGCCCAACAGCTTTGCCTGACTGGCTTCTCTCACCCCCTCTTCTCATCTCTCTCTTCCCATCCCCAACTTCAGTGCGGGGCTGTCCCAGCTTTTGTTCTGGCAGAGATAAGATGTATAAATTATGAGTGGTTGACAAAGTGTACTCCAGTGCCGCAGGCAGCTCATCAATCATTTTCCACATGTCGACAGATAATTGATGCAAACCCTGCAGGCGAAGCTCCATCAGGTGAGAGGAGGGAAGAATTAAATCTGCTGTCAGGAGCCAAGCAGCTGATCTGTATTTAACATTCTTTTTAATTTAGCACTTGTTTGTTTTAAGCCGAGCTTGCTGGCCCCTTCTTGCTGTATACGCTTGGGTGAGTGGCCTGGGATTTGCTGACCCCATCACCACCCCGGGTCCTTGAACCCACTGGTTTCCTGGGCAAGGCTCAGGAGGAGGAAAGCAAAGACCACCCAGGGCTACAGGGAAGTGCAAGGAACCTTTCTTTCTGCCTAAGTGAAGCTTAACATCAAAGGCCAGGCTGTCAAGTGATTATCTGTCAACGGATCAGTTTGGCAGGGTGCTACCTGCACACACGGAAGAAACCACTTATTGCTTTCTTTACTTAAGGAAAAAAAAAAAACAATAAAAATAATCCAATCTAATATTTCCTTTATGAAATGAGATTGAGTAAAACTTTTAGCATAAAGTCAATGAGGTCTTGACTTCCTTACTTCCCTTGCTTCAACCAAACAATTTCAACATTAAGTCCACTTTAGAAGGTGCTTGTAGGCTGGTGAAATCTGAGAATCTTGATGAATGGTTAAGACATTTTAAATTTTGCCTTCTTAATGGACTCCAACTCATAGTTCTATCACCAACTTCCAATGCTTACAATCATGTGCTTGCCTACATACACACACACACACACACACACACACACACACACACAAACACACACCTTTCCCAGTCTGCAGAAGTCTTTGCTTTCAGTGACTCAGGCATTCTGGTCAGTGGAAAATTACCACATGAGCCACAGCCACCCCTTTTCAAAAGACTTATAATATAATATATAATACCCTTAACTCCAAAGTGACACTGAATATCATCTCGCAGTGCCTTAGGGTCATTCATATGAATATAATGTTATAAAAAATGTTCTGCTTGATAGAATGCCAGATAAACCAGTTTTTATTGGATTTCATTTTCTACAAGGAAATGAGCTGACATCTAAGAAGACTCAATCCTAATAGCCAGGCATCAGTCCCCGAAGTTGTCACTACGCCTTCTCAGCTGAGAAGCGGGCATCTCTAAAAGCAGAGGTCTGCTTTGCCTTGCTCTGCTTCCTGCTGCTCAGAGCCAGGGAGAAGTCTCTCTACTTTGGTGAGGTCCAGAAGTGGGAACAAAAGAGCATGTGACATTCAAGCACCAGGGACTGCCCCTAAAGGATCTCCCTGTCCCAATTCTTTTCATGTTCGGAGCTCTAACCTCCAGTCCCTCTCAACCAAGAGGCAAGAAGACACTGTTGTGATCACACCGAATGGTGCCTTCAAGACTTGTATCTTGAACTGGACTACAGATATAACTGGATTCTCGATGTTTAAAAATGTTTAAGGAACAGTAACAATCATCAGCCACGTGTAGCCATTCACTTAATCTTCAGCAAATGTTGCCTATGTACCTAAGGTGTGCTAGGCACAGTGGCTGAGGCTGAAAGAAGAGCTTTTGATCATGTGGGTTTCTGGTAGATGAGCTTAGACAAGTTCACAAAACTATTAGGATATAGGATATCAAGTGCCCTGTCCTCAGACATTTCAGAGAGAATGTGCCTGACTAATAAACATATTTTTGAAATGTTCAACCTCATTAGAAATTAGTGGCATGCAATGCAAAGTAAAATGAAAAGTTTTCCTTTTCTTTTTTTTAACCTATCAAAATTGCCAAGGGGTGTGTGTGTGGCGGGGGGGCGGGGGGGGATAGGTTCCAGGGTTATAGAGAACATGGAGAAATGGGCACTGATAGGCACTGATATACTGATAATGGGAGCATAAATGGATTAATATTGCCTAAGAGGCAATTTGCTAATATGCATCAAAGACTTAAATATTTTTAAGAACTTTTCCTAACATGATAGTTAGTGATATGTGCAAGATTTAAATGCAAAACTGCTCATTGAAAATATCCTTATGCCCCATAATGCAAATGGTATATGATATGCACATGAGAGGAAACAAAGGGCCACACGGCACTAGGTGATTCCATTTAGCTGAGAGGAATTAGGGAGGGATTCCTGAGGGAAGTGGCTTTGAACTGTGTCCTGAAAAATGAATAGGATTGTGATGCGCTGCTCAGGAGATGGACACTCTAGGAAAAGGGGAGGGTGGGAGAAAAAAGGGCCCAGGGAGAGAAAAGAAGAGAGCATTTATGACAGAGCAGAATTGGTCTACTTTGTCCAAAACCACAGAGATTGTGAAGAGGGCCATGGGACACGAGGGTCCCTGCCACATGAGGCTGCAGCAGGCTGGGAAGGACTATGAACAGTCTTTTTTTGGTGGGCAAGCGACAGGCCCTAGCTGCTTTTTTGAAGGAAAAAAAAAGGCATGGTCAGAAAGGTGCCTTGGGAAAACTGCTCTGTTTGAATTACACACGATGGATGGGCTAAGCTGGACAGATACTAAGGCAGGGAGACAACGTCCATTATTACAATCATCTTGCAAACTACTGTTTGCTAAGAAACAACTCAACCTCTATTAATACACAAGGCGAAACCTAGTCTGGTTTAGTTTCATTGAACAGCAGCTTCTGACCAGAGAATTTTAAAAAATTAGTCTCCCTGCTCGCTATCCAAATGAGGCTAACAAATGATCGGTTTCCATTTACAAGTTATCAGAACCTGCTATCCATTCCCAATTAAAATTTCAAGATACAAGGAATGCCAAGACATTTAAAATACACAGAGTAAGCGAGAGTAACAGGTGAGGTTCTGCACTAACAGCCAGTTCAAATGGGATCTGTTGCTAATAACCCAGTGGGCTAGAAGCATGTGGTAACTTATCAATATTTATGGCTAAAGTGTAACAAGAATATTCTGGATGAGTCTAAGCGGAGACTGGGTGTGCAGCTGGTAACTTCTTCCTCTGAGCCCAGATTCTTTTTGCATTTACTGATTTATAAGAGTTTTGAGAGGTGTCCTTAAAAAAGCGAATTTGAGCAGTATTAATAAGAGCTAATGTTTATCGGTGAATACTACATACCAGGCACTCTTCAAAGTACATAAGCTAACTCATTTTTCCTCACAATAGTCTTATAAGGTAAGTAAACTATTAAATACATTGGACATTCAAAGAAACTGAAATGAGAGAAGTTAAATAATTTATCCAGGGTAAGAAAGCTACTAAGTGGTGGAGCCAGGAATTGAACCCAGGTGGTCTGGCTCAGGAGCCTTACTATTAACTTCTACTTTATACTACTGCCCACTAAATCTCTTCTTAGGTCATTTGCAGGCATGGCAGTGGACGTGTGTGTATGTGTATGCATGCATCCAGGTGCTAGGGGAGGGTGAGAAACAGACACCAAATGGTGGGGAGCACTGTGGGTCCTGCACTCAGACTAGGCCCAGCCAAGGAAAGGAAGATGGACAAACAAGGCTGGTTTAGCAATAGGACCTGGGAGGAGGAGAGGATATTGTTTCCGGAGAGTTCTTAGAACCCACCCTCACCCACCCAGCCTAGTGGTACGCACATACCCTGGGGCTCAGGGGAATGTGTCTCTATAAATCTAACAGAGCTGAGCACCACGTGCCCAAGCAGCCCTGCTGTGAGAAACCCTCTGACATGGGGCCTATTATATGGGACAAGGGTCCAGTCCCTAACCATTGCACAGGAGGAGCTACAAAGAGTATTCTGCTCACTGGAAATGGTAGCTTGGGCAATAGCCTTTGTAGCTGTGGAAAAGCAAATTCTGGTGGTCGGCCAGAAAAGGAAGAGCTCTGGCAGGCTGCCGCGTGGGGTTTTCAGGCTGGAGGGGCAACCGTGGCAAAGCCGGGAGCTTGAGCAGAGGGAAGGGAGGTCAGCCCAGAGAGAGTGGCAGCAGTGGTGAGGCTGTCAGCCCACACCAGGGTTCAATGGCAAACTGGATGGCATTGGAACTACTCAAGTTGGTGAAGAAGCAGACTGAACAGATTCCTGAGAACAGAGTGATCGTTCCTAGGAGACACCTGGAGGTATTAAAGGGGAAAGAGAACCACAAAGGATGGAGGAGATGCTGAGAACCACCTACATTTTTTAAAAAGTATATTCAAATTATTTGTCTCACTCCATGATTTGCAACACAGAATTTATTTTACTTAGGATAAATGACTCTCAAGTTGGACTCCTGGGTGTTAGAATCGAGGAGGTGCTCTTTGGGACACAAATGGAGGTCCACATTGTATGGGATACCTCCTGCTTGATAGTTCCACATATATAATGAGCATTTTTGTGATGGACTCTGGGCTACACAAAGGGGGATTCATGTCAACCTTTACACAAAGTCCTTGTCTTTGCACTCTGCAGCTCACTCCTGGCAGACACTTGCTGCCCAAGGCCTCTGTTGGGGCATGCTTCTAGCAGAGACGGCCCAAGGCCACTCAAGAGCTTTTGGACCTCTTCATAGAAGGAAGAACTTCACAGATGGATTTCACATGCAGGAGCATAACTGTCAATCATCTCCATAAGTAAAACCAAGTAAATGGCTTTACTTGGAGCTCATTTGGCACCTGGTCTCTGTCACTGAATTACCACTTCCCACACATTCCCTGAGTCAAAAGCAAAGTTAGCTTTAATTTCTACAACTGGGAGCTCTCTCTGTTGACAAGGGAGCCATATGGGTTGATGTCAGGGGCCAGATTCCTGAGCCGGCTCACAGCCACCTCCAACTTTCTTGACCTGGAAAGCGTTGACAGAAGTTCAACCTCCTGCTCTTTATTGCCCCCATCCACACCAACAATTAGTGTTTTCCATCTGTGCTGCCCCGGAGGCTGGTGGAAGAGCCATGGCTTCCCTTACAGCAGACTTGGGAGCTATTCTGGGACACTGGAAGCCCTCATTTTCTTCCATATACAACTTCCATGAAAACATCTGCTTTTTCTATTACCATCTAGAACCCAAGCTCCATGGAAAAAGGGGGGGGGGAGGAAAGCTGACAATTTGCTGGAGAATTAATCCATTTTCTTGGCCAATCCTCTTCTTTCTCTTCCCCATACAACTATCAGACTTGGAATTTATGGGCAAGTATTAGAGCTGAAGAACTTTATATGATATTAACAGAGAGAGTAGTTGGTTAGCTATAGTTTTAAGTTGGTTAAAATTATACACCCATACTTAATTTAATTTAAATGATGTGGGGAAAATTTCCTGAACATTTGATGCAGGCATAGGCTTAATTTTTTTTTATGGGTCTGTTGACTTGTCATTACACAGCATCTAAAATTTCCTGTTTTTTTTTTTTTGTCTTTAAAGGGGAAATAGAACTTAAAGATTCTTGCAAGGGAATCTGAGGGCAGACTTCTAGAATTTTGCAAATTTTTTCTCTCTCCTAAGCTTTTATAGCTGCCTTGCCCACACTTAATTTATCATTAAAAAAACAACAACAAAAAAAACTAAACATCATTGAGTCTTTCCAAAACATTCACCTTAGTTTTCATGGAAAAAAAAATCTCTGCACACACACACATTTCATTGGTTTTATAACATTTAATTGAACTGCATTATTACAGTATAAAAAACTAGCATAAATAGGTTTGGGAACAGACTCAACTGACTCTTGGTAAATCCACAGTTCAGCTGGTGGGAGCAGAAGTGCCTGGTTGAACTAGGAGGAGCCTGCTAGCCGTGCATATTCAGAACAATATGTGCATCAGCTAATATGTTTCACAGAAGGGATGGCGGATATTGGTGAAAACACCAAGTTGGTGAAATGGAAGCTGGCTAAGAGTGCTTCTTCTGTATGTGTGTGTATGTTTGCATGCATGTATGTGTGTCTTTACATACTATGGTGGTTTGGAGCCATATACCCAAGAAAAACATGTTCTTAAACTTAATCCATTCCTGTGGGTGTCAACCCATTGTAAGTAGGACCTTTTGATGAGATTACTTCAGTTAAGATGTGACCAAATTCAATCAGGATGGGTCTTAATACTATTACTAGAGTCCTTTATAAGCAGAATGAAATTCAGACACAGAAAGAGAAAGCCATAGGGGGGACAGACAGAAGATGAGTCAATGGAACCCAGAAGAGAAAGGAGAGGCCAGGAAAGGCTACCATGTGCATTGCCATGTGACAGAGGAGCCCAGGACCAAGGATCACTAGCAGCCAACTTATGATCCTTGGCAGTCTTCCCTTTTCTGGGAGAAAGCATAGCCTTGATGATGTCTTGATTTTGGACTACTCCTAGCCTCAAAACCATGAGCCAATAAATTCCCATTGTTTAAGCAAACCCATTGCATGATAGTTGCTTTGGTAGTTAGAAACCTAAAATACATACATACACATAATTTTTTGAGATGATGTTTAGTTTTAGGAAACAAAACAATGTATTCATTAAGATTGCCTCACAACACCAATATGAAAAACATGAGCTTATTTATACTTGTACAACCCCAAGGGATAGGAAGGAATACAGGATCCTGATGTTCCCATTCAACAAATGTCAGTGTCCACAATGGCTGTGCTTTGAGCATCCACTTTGTATCCATAGGGCTGGCTTTATGAGCAAGTAGACTGAGAAGCCAGAATCTTCTCTCCAGGCTCAATTTCAAGGAAATATTTAGCCAGGTATCCAACCTTCAGCACCATCTGCTTAGGGTGGTTTTTGGTTGGCAACACTATCAGGAAGAATGCTGAGAGCATTTTGCCCAAGATCATTCTTTTATTATTCCATGCAGAGAGCTTGTCACCACCCCAGCTCCACAACTCTGACCACAGATGAATGGATCAAACAAGAACCTGAGCTAAAAGCGACCTTTTCGATAAGCTCGTCAGCAGTATATGAGGTGCCTTGCATGAGAGCAAGAAAAAGAGAAAAATGCATCACAAGATGGAAAGACAATAGAATGGGGCCAGAAGCAGAAGCCAGGATGGAAAGTATGAGACTCATGAACATGGGAGACTCCTTGCTTCTTCATATTTCCTTATGACATTCCCCTTGCTACCTCCAAGAGCCCCTGTGAAAGTTCCCCATGGCAGCAACCACAGGTTATGGTTCAGAGTCCTGAACAATGAAAAGTTTTCATGAAAAAACAAAACAAAACAGATAACAGATACCAATGTATGCAGAATACCTATGGATTATCTGCAGTTGTGAGTAAAATTTTTAAAAAGTCAAAAGTATTGCCTAAGAAAGGTATTCTCTTCTAACATGTGGAAGGGAGAGAGACTTGAGAGGGTAGAGCCTACTGGCTAAGTGGTGAATGGAAAAATCAACTCCTCCAGGAACATCCTCAATGTTATAGAGGCCAAAAAAGTCACAGAGCTGGTTTCTCTAGTGAAATTTCATCTCAGGGGCCATCCATGAATTGGGTCATGAGGATACCCCTTCTCTCAGTCAACCTGCATCTGTGGGGTTTGAATGTCAGAGCCCCATTATTTAATCTTAACTCTCCTCTGTTGCACGCAATTGCATTCCACTGCTCTCTGAGAACATATGGAAAAGGGAGGTGAGTTCTTAAAGTAGGAGTTTTATTATTCTTTCTCCAACCACTCTAGACCAGATGCAAAGGAAAATGTTAGGACATATAGCCATAACTTTGTGTTGCTTCACTCAGCATTGGCAAGGGAAGGCATGATCTACAGGGTTAGGACAGACAAAGCAATCTGGGTTCTTGCCCTGTGAGTGGACAGAAGTTGAGGCCAATGCTGTCTGCAGTGCTGCTCCATCTTGGGTTGGCTTCCTTGAAGCTCCTGTCACTCCAGCTGAAGGTGGTCATGATGCAGTGTGTGGTCACCAGATTCTCACTTCCAGCCACACGCTCTCCTCCTAGGTGGGAAGGCAGGACGCCTCGCCTAGGGGGACCCCTCTCCCACTCCCTATCTTCACTTTACTTTGGTTTCCTGCCTTGACTGATGGTACGTAATTTTACCCTGGACACTTGCTTAGCCATCAACGCATGCTTAGAATTTTTCTTGTTGCTAAAGAATCCTTTATCATCTTAGGTGTGATGCAAAGCAAAAAAAAGATAGATATTTAAAATCTAATTTGTGCACATACCTTCCAAATAGACATATTATAAACACAGCCATCTGTCTTCATAAACGCTATTTCATCAGGTCTCAGCTAGATGAGAGGGAGCATCATTACAAAGTATGGTGGGAAGTAAAGGGAGGCACCTCTGAAGAATGAGAATTCTCCAGCCCTCATGGCATACCACACAGTGGAATACCAGGAGACATTCATCTTCCTAAACTCCCCACCATGACCCTCCAAAAAGTACTAAGGAGGAGGAAAGGGAAAGCTATTTGTGCTATTTCTATTGCAGTCAGCTGCAATGAATAAAGTCAATTAAGTATTTACAGAAGAAGGCGAGAGAAGAAATGCCATCTTGTCTTCTGCAAAGGCCAAAAAAATCTGTAATTTGAACCAGAAAAAATAATCCAGATTCTGAATCTCCTTTAGTTTTGGCTTCTTAAAGCTCCTGATTTAAAAGACACTTCTTAAGTGTCTTTTAAGCTGTTCTCAGCTTAGTGGAAATACCAAAAGTAATCATGATATACCACCCAATTATCGACTGACAAGATGGCCCCAAATCCCTCTTTCTGCGATGAAAAAAATGGGGAAGAGGCAGCCCTCAGTTTCTGTTCACGATCTACCCACAGGATAATGGTTCACAGAGGTCTGGCCAGAAGACTTAAGGAGTGGCTGGCAGAGCATGGAAGCTCACTCCCCAGACGGTGAAGCTGAGAAGTGAGGAGAAGTCAATTTCTAAAAAGAATTGACTACTTAGTCCTGCTGGTACTGAGCACAGGGGCCCAACCTCCATTTATCTGTGGCCAAAGGGACTGGATTCAGCGCACCCACAGAGCACTACGTGCCAAGGCTTTGGCCTGGTACGATAACCATTGAGTTTTGCCAGCAAGACCAGGATTCTTTCTATCAAGGGCAAATCGTTTGCCAGAGGCATTTTGATAAGAACCTACCAAAATATAGCATTAGCTGTCTTCAGGACACATTACTCCACTGTTTGTTCAATAGCAGTGACATTTAAATGGCAGTAAGTGTAGCGCAGAGAGAGGCAGCCCGAGAAAAGGTGTGAGTTTCATGTGTGCTGGCAGCATCACTTCCAACCTTGATGCACTTGGCAAAGACTGTTAGCAAAACATTTACACAGAGGCTGCTGAAGTGGGGGTGTGGGGGGGAGGAGCTCATGGTCCCGTTAGCTCAGCTAAGGACCTTGGTCAAGATGCCAAGGAGAGAGAGCAAATTCCCAACCCCTGGGCACCAAGGCCACCCCACTGTGAGCTCCCTAGGTCTAGACCATCAAGAGATTTGGGGAGGAGAAGGAAGTGCTTGATTCTGAGGGTAAAACAGACAACAACAGACATGGAGGAACACGACTGGGCCTGGAGACAGTGGGAGAGGTGGCACAGGGAGAGAGGAGAGCAAGGGCAAGATAAAGAGGAAAGCAAGAATTAAAAGGAGGTGAAAATACGGGGTGGGGTTGGGGGAAACCCAATGAGCTTAAGGTCTCATCTCTTTGGTAGTTTTAAGAAGAAGGAGATAGAGAAGAGAGAAGACACCGACCCACCCATCCTCTTATTCTCTCATTCACTCCGTCCTTCCATCCATTCATCCAGTTATTAATTCTGCAAATATTTTCTGGATCCCCTAATATGATACAGAGCTTGAGGGAGCCCAGGAAATCATGATGTTTGCCCTCAAGAAACTTAAAATCCATATGTATTATATTTGGAAGTGTAGAGCAGAGAGATGGCAGAAAATTGAAACAACTAATTAGACCACGAGGCAAAAGGAGGTACTTTCATTGAGTTAATAATAAGAATAATTATAATGGTGGCTAACAGTTGTACAGCACGTACTGCGCAGGCCCCATTTTAAGCACTTTCATGGAGGAACTCATTTAATCTTCTCATCAACCCTCTGAGCTAGGGACAATTATCTCCTCAATTTTACAGGTGAGGTTACACAGAGACACAAAGAAGTTAAATAACTTGCCTAATGTCACTCACATGACTATCAAGTGGCAGAGACAGGATTTGAACCCAGACCAACTGGTTCCAGAGTTCACGCTCTTATCCAATGTAAATACTGGCCCTTCCTGAAATAGGGGGAAGGGGTGTGCTCTGTCAGGAAAGCAGGACTCCTATGAAAGACACAACTGGCAGAACAATGAGAAGAGGAGGAAGGGGGGACAGGTACAAGGGATGGGCCAGCAAACAAGACAGGATGTTAGGGGCTGGGAGTGCCCCAGGGCCCAGCATCAGCTCAGGCACAAGAAAAACAAAATGATTTAATTGCTTGGGGGTCAGCTAATGGCTAACCATAACCACTTCAGTTAGTGTTCACTGAAAATTTACTGTGCGCCAAAACTATAAAGCGGGTTCACATATATTATCTGACTTCGAGCTCATAACCAAGTAAATATAGTTATCTCCATTTTACAAATGAGGAAACTGAGGTGTAGAGACAGTGGGAGGTAAAGTGACAGAGCTGGCATTGAGGATCTACCTGTTAGTGGCCTTCCAGCTGGAAGGAGAGCTCCAAAAGAGCTAGGACTAGAACCTAACACTGAGGACCTGCCAGATTCAGGTCTATTGACTGACTAAAAGACCACACAGACAGGCAGAGGGAAGAAGACACCTGAAGATGCTGATGAGTTAAAAAGGGCTTCTGGCACCAAGTAAGCTTGGACAGCTCGAGCAGGTGGACAATCTGCCATGGCAGATGTTGACGCATCTGCTTCTGAGAAGTAAGATGATCAGGTGTCTCTGGGCCCCCTGGGTCACTGCTTCTGGGCTCACATACTCCCTTGAAGATACCAGGGACTAGAGAAGATGTACTTTCTGTTCCCTCTGCCTGGAACACTCATCTCCCAGCTCAAATAATTGCATATTCTTAGTCCCTTGCATTCTCGATAAAAGTAGTCAAACATCACCTTTTTCAGAAAGGCCATCTCTGATCATCCTGTGTGAACTAGCACCATTGAGTACCTGACATATATTTCATTATCTACTTATCATTTGTCTCTCCTATCTCCTCCATCCCAGAAAGGAAGCTCCTTGAGCAAGAACTCAGTCTCGTTTTGTTCAATGCTATATCTCTGGTCCTAGATCAGTACCTGGCACACAGTAGGTCTCAATAAAGATTTGTAGAATGAAGAAATATGGGATCCTCAGTGGACACGATGATGGGATTCAGAAGAGAGAAGACACTGACCCATCCTCTTAGGGGGCTCCCAGTCTGAAGGAAAGATGTAGACTCCACCTAGAGGAAAGCTGAATCGAATTCTGGAGACATGGTCCCCATCTTTGAGGATATCACCATTCCTCACCATTCACAGGGGGTGGGAAGTGTGTGTGCAGGAACAAGAACTCTTCACAAAGACTGAGAAACACAAAAAGGGCTGGCATGGGGGAATGAAGTAAGAGACCAAGAGGAGAAAGTGCTGGTATTTCATAACAATCGAGCCAGGAGCTGTCGGAGTTGAAATAGAGGCTAGGACACAGTGCTATGGAGGAGCCAAGGCAGGCCATGTCCCCATTTGACCTGCACCAAAAGGAGTCCAGGCAATTAAATGTCTATTGTTTTCTGTCATCCACCTTTTGGAAGCCCAATTCACCCTGCTCCTTAAATGTCTGATTCAGCTTCTCATAATGGTGCCTCAAAGCCACAGAGGTGGGCTGGAAACACTGAGCAAATACCTCGGCCAGCTAATTGCCTCGTTAACTAGAGTATCTCATTAATCTTTCCATTAGCCAGGTTAATTAGAAGACTTCACTCTCCTCTCCTTCCTCTTTCTTTCCCCTCATCTCTGCTCTCTCCCTTATTCCCTTCTCCTTCTTTTCTACTTCCCTTTATAGGGAAGTCTCTTCCAAGATGATGACTCCTCTACTTGAGCTAGCAAGTCAAGGCTGTATGTGTGGGTGGGGTGAGGAACACATACTGACATCTCAACATCAACTAACTTCTAAGCTAATGACCAATCAGAAAAGCAATACATTATTTTTCTTTTATCTACCTAATTCCAAAATTAATTTTTCCTCTTTCATATTAACATGTCAGTCTTAATTCAGGTCCTTGGTATGTATGAGCTCAAAATAATCCTGATCTAAACCAGCCTAGGAGGAATGGCATGTATCCTTTTTTTTTTTTTTTTTTTTTTTTTTTTTTTTTTGAGGTACTGGGGTCTGGGGATTAAACTCAGGACTTCGTTTGTGGGAAGCCGGGGCTCAACCATCGAGCCACATCAGCTTCCCTGAGTTGGCCCCCTCGTTTGTTTACTGCTTCCTTCAGGAGACACCAGGAACCGAACCCAGGACCTCCCATGTGGGAGGCGGGCACTCAACTGCTTGGCTAAACCTGCTCCCAGCATGTACTCTTTTGGGCTTTGTATCTCAGAAAAGCATTTCCTCTGTTATCAGTCCTTCGATCAGTATTTTCTCTTGTACTGGTAAGATCCTGCCTTTGTTTTATGATCTGTATTCTTAGAAGCCACCTCAAGTTATCCATGGAACAAGGTAGGGTATAAAAATACAAAATCAACATATACATACAGACATGTACCCCTACTTACAAATGGCAAATAAAAATCATGTAAAGGCAGTCTAGGGGAAGAAAAGATCACTAATAAAATGCAGTCAAGGGTTTGGGGGACTGCCATAATGAGAGTAAACAGAAACAATTAGGGATTTCCAGCCTCTGAAAATATAGAAGCTGAACAGATAGACACTGATTTAAAAAACAATCAATTAAAAAAAAAAAAAAATCAGACACTGATAAAGAAGCCCATGGACAAATGGGGGTCTCAATCCCCCAACACCAGAACTGGGAGGCTCCCCTCTAGACTTGAACTAGGCAACATAGAGATGTGGAGAGTGTCAACTGAAAAACCGCATTGTCCTACTAGGTGGATCGTGATTAAAACATAAATAGGCTTAAATACCATTGGTGTGAATATACATATGCCAAACCTCTGGTGGATTATCCTAATAAGCTGGGATGTGCATTTGGGAGAAGGCCCAGACCTCTGGAATGAAAAGAAAGGTCAAGTTCCAGAATGCTGCTTTCCTGGAGGTCCTCTGGGAAAACGTGGCTTTGGGGTAGGGGTGGGGACCAGCCTCTGGACTTGAGGGTAGGTTTCCTGTGAGGGAAGCAGGAGCAAGAAGTACTTGACCCAGAAAGTGAGAAAAATAGCCCCTTCTGAGATTTGCAAGCCTCCATTAGTATCCACATGGCTGGTTCCGGGGAGAGAAGTGGATAGAGGCACGGCCGGCAGAAAATCCAGTCTCTTGTCTTTCTTCCCTGGCCCTGCAGGCCTTGGATGCTTGACATACTGTATGGACCAAAAATAAGAATAAGAATACAAGCCCTAATTGTCTCAGGGAGAGGTTTTCTAGTCGTTTCGCAGGATCCCTCTTCATTTTTAACTCACTCCATATGCTCTGCTACCCGCAGACCCCAACCTCAGCAGCAGAAGCAATCTCTGCTGCCCTGCCATTTAAGTGTGAGGAGCCCCGGCTCCATTGAAGCTTGTCATCTTGCCTATTAGCTTGATGTCTTTATTCACAGACCATCTGTACCACTGAGAGATACAGAGGCAGCTAATGTCAATATGAACAAATGCCTCCTCTTTTACAAGAAATGTCAAACACAGGACAGGCTAAGAATGACCCCACGAATACCAACAGATGTTCACTACAAGCCTCTCAAAAATCAATCCTTTCTACAGGGACTAATTAAGATGAAATAAGGAGCAAAAGTAAAGAAATGTGTGTCATATTATCAGGAACTTCATCCTCACTTTCCAAGCTCATTATGGGCAGATTGGCCTGTGCCCTTTGAAAAAATGCTAAAAGAGGGGCTTCAGGGACCGGGGTCCCAGGGAGGCCTTCATTTGCCTCCAGTTCCAAACTGCAAAAAGAAAATGCCTCAGAAAAAGAAATAAAAAGTGCTACTTCCACAGGCTTTTTCTTGTCTATTTTCTTTAAATAACCACACAAAGAATC
>JAQZBX010056958.1:0-18075 GCA_029593785.1 Cabassous unicinctus
AAAAAAAAAAGGTACATTGATTAAATTGCTTATAATCAAGCCTATTACATACCTCCTTTTTGCTCTCTCTGTCCTTACCAGCACACACAAGAGTGCAAAAATCACTTTCAATTACGTATAAAATTTCAATTGTACATTATTAATTAGGATCAATCATAATTTCTCTCCACCATGAAAATGCTTCAAAACATCAACTCCATATAAGTTACTATAGCTTATATAATGTTAATAGTGTTAGAGAATTACCATAACACTAATTAAAAGAGATCTTTAGAACATTCTTCAGAGGGAAAAGTTTGCTTCCCCCATGTTCTCAAAGAGAGCAAATTCAATCCAACGGAACATACTGAGGATCTGCTAGTGTCAGACACGCCTTACCAGGTATGCAAGATGCAAAGAAGAACAAGATGTGGTCCCTGCTCCTTGGCTATGACACTTGGAGGAACCCAGTTCTAAGCACCAGTAGTCCAGGGTGTTCTTACTGATATAAAAGTGCTCAGGGAGTAAAAGAGGGAAGCAAGGAGCTCTGCCGTTCAAAGCAGACTGAGCAGCAACCTAGGTCCCATCTGACGTGGGGCTTTAAAAGGTGATCCTTCTGGGCAGGGACATGGGGAAGGGCATGTAAGGTGGAGAAGACGTTAAGACTAAGGCATGGAGTATGTGGTCGGTGCCGAGGCCGAGAGGCAGGTGGCCTTCAGGGTGGGCTAGCAAGCTGGGATTTTAAGATGGAGGTGTGGGTATGCTCAGATTGGTGTTTCCAGAAGAGCACTCTGGCAGCCAAGTGCAGAGGAGGCACCTCAGAGAAATAACCCAGCCTTGGGCTATTGCCTCTGGCTAGGGAGATGAGGGAATACATCCAAAGGACACGTAGGCGGTAGAATTCGTCAAAGGAGTATAAGGAGGGAGAGTGATTCCTTTAAATGAGCCTGGGAAAAAATTAGGAAGAGCATCAGTGCCACAGAATATAAAAGAAGCCAAGGTCAGGCAAAAACATAAAATTTAAAACTTCTTTATAAATAGTCAACTATGCATTTACTATCTATGAAGAGGCTATTTTCAGAAAATAAATATCATGAAACAGTGCCATCTTCTCATCTTGCTGACCTCCAGGTAAGAGCTAATGGAAGAATGATCAGCATTTCCTGCAGATGATACTGTGTTTCAAATTGATTTCTGATATATATTTTATGTCATGGTTTCTAATATAGGTAGCTTCTGCAAGGAAGGCAGCATCAGGGGCACCAGACATTGGGGTGATATGGGAGAAGTATGCCTTCTCCCTCGCTGTGTGGATGTTGTGTGCACTGCCAGATTCCGTCTTCAGGACTGAGGCACGCATGCTCCCAGCAGTTGGGAGTGATGGCGGCTGGCAGCCCTCAGCCAAATTACCCTTAGCCCCCTTCACAGCTATTGGCTGCTCTCTGAGGGAAGAGGGGACTACGAAGCCCTGGCTGTCTTGCCTGAAGGTGGGGCATCTCTGAAGGGCCATCTCAGCTCCAGAGCTCCTAGATATTTGGCCAAGGCCTGTTGTAACTGCATCGCAGCTCGACTTTTTCCTCTGCCCAGACCTGCTCCTGTCACCCTTCACAGGTGATGTTCCTGAAGGCACTCCCAAATAAACTTCCTGCACAGAAGTCTCAACGTCCTTGTCCCAGGAAAGCCGACTTATGACACCTACCAAAGGGCAAAGAACCTTTCATGAGCAGTAATTGCTGAGGATGAGGGTTATCACCATGAAAGGATGCATTAAATGTACTGCCTTGAACAAAATAAGCTACACTCCCTATCCTCAGAAAGCATATGTTAAAAAACTGACCACAAAGACATACTTTAAACAGCACATAAGTGGTCTAAAGGAAGGACTTTGGATAAAATGAGTTATTATACTAAAAGAATCGCCACAAGGACAAATAAAAACCTGTGTATTTAAACTAAGAACCGGAATTGAGTACAGGTGATTTACAGTTCTTCATCTCTTGGATACTGTAGGCCAGTGGCTTTTTTGTTTTTTTGTTGTTTGGTTTTTTGGTTTGTTTGTTTTGGGTGGGTTGGTTGGTTGTTTTTCCCTATTCTCTCTTCCCCCAATGTTGCCTGGCAATGTTCCTTCACCTAGGCTCCTTTATTGGGGAAATCTGACATCAAAAAATGCCTTTGTGTTCACTGCCACCTAATGGAATTTTTGAGCATTAAGGCTTCCATTGCATGGATGCTGCCTTTTTCCCCCAACTGCTTACACTACACCAATAAAACGGCTAAATGTGACCATATAAAACCACTGAACTGTCGTCTTGATGGGGCAAAACTTTGAGACTTATTTTGGCTTCTGGAAGAGTCAAGTATCTGTCTCCTTTTTCCTTCTCTACTTTGGGAAAGTGTATTCCCTGCCATGGTTGTTTAGTTTATGTAGACTTTAAAAAATGGTTCTGTATCTACTATACAAGTTTCAGGCTTTTCTTCTTCTTTTTCTAAGATGGACAGTGGTAGGAGACATGATGTGGATGAACCCAATTAATTCTGGACTTAAAAGACCGTCTTTAGACCACAGCTGGCAGCTATTATATGCGACAGCCAAACACGGCCAAAAAATGAACAAGGCTCCTACCACCACATCAGAGGGCAAAGCCCACTGGACTCTCTCCTGCATGTAAGGAAGTCAAAGTAATTCTTTCAAATAGGGTTAATCATGCTTTTCTTCCTGCTCTTCAAAGAGCTCCTAGTATCTGCTTCAGCCTCCACTGCCCACATCTTTCCTGCCTAGCCTTGACCCATCCGGCTTTCTACAGTCTTTTGTTTCTGACAATCACATACGCTTTTGCAATCTCCCATTCTACCACTTAGCTTGTTAAGCTATTGCTAACTCCTAGAGTTAGCACACACACTCTCCAAAATTATTTTAAAAGGTGCCCTGGCCAGTCTATGAACCCTTTCCCCATCTTTTTATTTCGAAAAATTTGAAGCACACAAAAGAGTTGAAAGGAAAGTACGATAAAAACTTATATACTTTCACCTTGATTTAAGGTTTGTTAACATTATGCCCCATTTTTTATTCTTCCTTTTGCTCTATGGATGGCTTATATATTTATATGTGTGTGCACGTGTATGCACACACACATTAATTTTGTAAAATTTACATATTTTTTGGGTGAACCATTTGAAGGTAAGTTACAGATATTAGGGTACTTCACCCCTAAATGCCTGAGCAAAGGACATTCTCCTAAGAAACCACAAAATAATTTTCACTCTTAATAACATTAAGAATAATTCCTTTTGGGGAAAGTATTCCAGGCTTACCTTTGTACTTTTGTACTTTGTGGACCTCAGACCTGAAATCAACCATTTCCTTTTAGTGGTGAATGAAATTTAGATACCAAGATCCAGGCACCTTCTGCAGGAGTGTCATTACTTCCAAGAACTCCATATACTTAAATATGAAAAATTCTAACAAATTTAAATCAGAAGGTTTTCCCTCGTAACTTCTTTTTATATTTGTAGTTGTTTTCTCTTAGAGTTTCTACTAACATAAATATATTTATTTGCTTTATCTATAGTAGACATAAGAGTTTCAAAATTATATTACATATACTACTGCTAGTAATAAACCTGTGACATTTGAGGGTTTTCTTTCTTTTCGGGGGGTGGGGTGTCTTTTTGTCCTAGAATATGTCCCACTACAAAAGTATAGTTAGAGTACCATTAAACACTTCTGAATAGGTCTAAAGAACTTTGAATAACTCTACCATTTCTAATCCTTGTAAAGCCTTAGATTATAATCTTTCTTAAACTGAAGGAATCCTTGCTTTCTGTCTTTAGTGGCATGTATTCTATACTTCAGTGGTACATGTAAAACAGAATAGCTGAGACTGCACATTCTAAGACAAGCAAGGCATTATAAAATATGAGTGAATGATTCAGGATTGCTATGACTGATGAACAGCCGAGTACCTGCATTGACCAGAATCCACTTAAGGTTGCTTTTCTGTCAACCTTAAATGGATGATGCCATCTAAGAGTCATCCCAGAAAATATAAGCATTGTACACAAAAACACTCAATAAGCACAAAAAGCAAGTAGCTTGCCCTGAAGCAAATCTCCATGCAAACATTTAAAACATCTAGTACGGCTGAAGAGGGCAAAGGGCATAAACAATTATTACGACTATGTACTTAACTCTAATTCATCACTTCAGTTATTTCTTGAAACAAGAAAAAATGTGTAGGCAAATCTGGGACACTTAGGAATGCCAGGTCATATAATAATTCTGTACTCAACTTTCTGATGAACTGCCAAACTGTTTTTCCACCAATAATGTATCAGAGTTCTCGCTCCAGTTTTAATAGCAAGTAATATCATTGTGGAAATTAAATGAATTAATACACGTAAAGTGCTTAAAACAGTCCCTGGCACATACAATTGTTAGTTATCATCCCTTTGTGGGAACTAAAATTCAATATAGCTTTTCTTCCCAAATGTAATCTATGTTGCACAAATGGAGAGGTGGAAAACAATCCTGAAAACAAAACTATCAAGATGATATAGAGAAGTCCATATTGGAACTTATAATAAATACTTCCCCATTTTCTGATCAAAGGGGTTCAGGAAGAATTCTCGTTTTAGAGTTGTTTGTTTTTTAGGAGGTACTGGTGATTGAATCTAGGACCTCATACAAGCAAAGCAGGTGCTCAACCTCTGAGTTACACCTGCTCCCCTCATTTTAGAGGTGTTTACACAACTGTACAGTTTATATTCAAGGAAGATTCTCCTGGCATTAGTTCTCAAAATACACAATTAGGGTAAGGGCCATTGTAAAAAACGACATTTTATTTTAAACAAATATCTACTCTATTAAAGAAAAGCACATCCTTTCTGGTTTGTCTTTTCTCTGAATTTGAGCTACACACTGCTGCCCTCTGTAGCATTTTCAATTTTTGCAAGTTGACTGCCACCCTAATCACACAAACCTGATATAGTTTCCATCTGTCTACTGATTATCTTAATATGAGTGCTAAGTGTATGGAGAGGAAAAAAGGGAAGACCCAAATTGAGGACAATTTGAACATCACATTTATTTATTTTTTAATGAATCGTATGCTTTATTAATATGTATCAATAAAATTGATTTGTTTAAAAAACAACAACACAACAATAACAAAAAAGACAACCCCAAGGCAAGGATGATGGCACCACCAGCATCACATTTATTGAGCATCATTATTTATCAAAATAATGAGGAAGCAGATGTGGCTTAAGCAGTTAAGCACCAGTCTCCCACATGGGAGGTCCCAGGTTTGGTTCCCGGTGCCTCCTAAAGAAAAACAAACAAACAATGAGCAAACAAAGAGCAAAAACAATGAACAAACAACTAGCAAACAAGCAAGAGAGCCAACTCAGGGGAGCTGATGTGGCTCAGTGGCTCCGGCATATGAGGTCCCAGGTTCAACCCCCAATCCTGGTACCTCAGAAAAATAAATAAATAAAAAATAGGGAAGCGGGTGTGGCTCCATGGATAGAGCCCCCGTTTACCATATGGGAGGCTCGGGTTCGCTTCCCCAGGCCTGAGCGGCCGGCTCACCCAGCGCCGTGGGCTGATGCGGCAAGACCTCACAGCAAGGGGCAGATAAGCAGACACAGAGAAGACACGCAGCGAATGGACACAGCAACACAAGCAGCAAGGGGGGGATAAATAAATAAAAAATAAATAAATCTTTAAAAAATAAAAAAATAAAAAATAAATGAAAAAATAAATGATTGTAACAAACTACTACTCATTGAATAAAATAAGAATCCACATGTGCGTACTGATACAAACAAATGAATAAAGAAGTGAGATTGGAAAGCTTTTCCATAGAGAAAATGCCAATTAATATAGAAGGAATGATGGGGTTAGAAAGCCATAGAAGGATGCTAAAACTAATGGGTGAAGTTTGATGAGGCACAGGATTTTTACCTCAACTCAGAATATCTCCTCATAAATTATTTTCCCCACAAAGGGAAAAACATAGTAACTTTACAGTGGAGAAACTGATACGCATCGCTTTAACCAATTGATCAAAGCTACCACCATCATCAATATTAAGGCAATTTGTCATCATAAACCTGCATTGAGAAAGACATAACAACATTTCAATGTTATTACTGCCACAAATGCGTAACATGAATCTAATCAAAAGAAAGCAGCAAACTCCAATTGAGAGACATCCTACAAAATAACTGGCTTGTACTCTTCAAAAACATCAAGGTCAGGAAAGACAATGAAAGGCTGAGGAAGTGCTTCAGATTAAAGGCCACTGAAGAAAACTAAATGCAATGACTGAACCTAGATTGAATCCTAGACCCAGAAAGAATAAATAGCATTATTATAACAATATTCAATTTCCTGATTTTTAAGACTCCATTGTTGCTAATGCAAGAGAATGTCCTTTTTGGTAGAAAATATGTTTAAGCATTTAAAGATAAAGGTGCATGTCTCTAATTTGTTTGCCTCTCAAATGGTTAAAAAAAATGTGCATATATGTACAAATATATATATAGTGAGTGATGCATACATGTATATGTTTGTAAATGTGTCAAATTTTTAAAAATCGTGGATCTGGGTAAGAGTTCTTTGTATTATTCTTCCAACTTTCCTGAAAGTTTGAAATTAGATCAAAATAAAATATAAAGTAAAAAAGGGAAGTCTCTTCAAAAGAAAACAAGGCACTAAAGCAAAATCTTGCCATAGCACAAGAGTTTGCCCATCCAAGAGAAACTTCTTAACGTCTAGTAACAGACCCTCAAGGAAGAGCATTTCTTGACCTCCATAAAATCTCTTTGTGTCTCCGGCCTTTTTTTAAACAAGTTTTTTTGTTTGTTTTTAATTTTCAAAAAGTAATATAAGCGAATAGTAAAAAAAAAAAAAAGAAAAATGGTGAACAGTAAAAAGGGTAACATGAAAATATTTGGCTTTTATTGCAAACCTCTTGATAGGTTTGTGAATCGGTCAAGAAATAGCATATATTATTACAAACACACAATGCAGTTATCTTTTTAAGTATGAATGGAAGTTTCTCACCACTCTGCTTTTCACTCAAGACTATACCTTAGGGATTGTTCTGTATCAGGAGGCAGATTTTAATAAAAAAAGGGTTTTAAATAAATCAACCTCCTCTCCAATAGCTTTGTTACTTCTAAGGCTTTTTATTATTATACAAAGCAGTGGTTCTCAAACATGAGCGGATATTTGCTTTACGTAGACATAGATTGCTGAGCCCTACCCCCAAAGTTTCCGGTTCAGGAGGAATGGGGTGGGGTTTGAGAATTTTCATTTGTAGTAAATTTCCAAGGAATGCTGGTGTTGCTAGTAGGAGGACCACACTTTGAGAACCAACAACTGGTACAAAGGCTGCATTAAACCGTTTTCTTCCCACTTCCCAGCACCGCTCGCCTAAGGAGCAGCACACAGCTCTACCCTGAGACCCTCAAGAAAAGCAAGGCAACGGGAATCCCCAATACAACAAACCAACCACCCGCCTCTCCAAGCCGGAACTGAAGTAAAACGAACTTATACGCCGCGTCCGGCGCAGCAAAGCTACGCCACTTCCTTCTTACTAACCCCCGCCCATTTCGCGTTCTAAACGCGAGTAAGGACCTGCCGTCCAGAGGGCGCGAGGGATCATGTGAGTCGAGCGACCTCTCGCGAGACTCCACCTGCCTCTGTCTTTCCTCCTTCCAGCGCCCGGCATTCTTCCCTCCCCCTCATCGCCAACAGATTTCTTCCATTTCAGACTGAGTCGCCTTGTCGTCGCTGCGGAGGTTTTCTCTGCTGTTGCTGCCGCGCTGCCACCACTGGGCTTAGTCGCCCTGCCTCCTTCCCGGCGCCCCTTCCCTAGCCCCACACAAGGTAATAAACCCCTGGAGGACGAATAAGGCCTCGCCTGGCCTCGGCCTCTCTCGAGTTGAAGCGGAGGCCTGAGGTCGAGGAGGCCGCGCGTTCAAGGGCCTAAGGGGGCCGGGCCAGAGTGTCGGGAGCCACGGCCTCCTCTCTTTGAGTTGAGCCCTGACCGGCCCCGGGAAGGGTTGGGGCCTCCGGGCCGTGGCGGCGAACTCGGCTAACCTAGAGAGCCCGTCGGGTGGAGTCGGGACGCGGGGACGCCGCTAAACGAGGTCCGCGGCCGTGCGGTAAAGTGCCTGTTTGGGGTTGCAGGGCTCCGGGCTGCTGGGTTCCGCTCATTTGTGTTTTCGGTTTCCCTGGAAGCTAATGTTTGCATTTCGAGGTCTGAAATAATCGACAGAATTGTGGCGGGCTTCAAGGTGTTGGCGATTGGGAGGAGAGCAGCCTGTCAGCTTTCACGCCTTTGGAGCCTTTCCAGATTCCAGGCTGTCGTTGGACGGGAATTTTGAGAAAGATCCTCGGAAATCCCCTGTGTTTGCTTATAAATCATTTTTAAAAGGGTTAATTTGTATCTTATTTTCAGGAGAAGAATGAGCTGGGTTTGGTTGAAAAGGCGTGTTCCTTAGAATGCCTGTGGAGTAATTTAAGTGACTGGGTGAAAGATTTTGCTCTAGCGAAGAGCTTCTAGATAAAACCTTAATTGAATTAATTGAATAACTTAAGTAGAGAGAATTATTGGTGTAGTTAATCCAAAAATCGTATTGACTTTTGAAATACTCTTTAGTACTTAAAAATAAACATTTACATTTTTCGGGAGCCTCAACTCTTCCAACAGGCTAGTGACTTTTTTTTTTTTTTTTTTTTAAAGAAATTATTACTTGAGTGGAACACAGTGCTTGCTATATATTAGGATTGCAAAGAAAATGTAAAACTTCCCTTTCCCTCTAGTCTTATTTCTTTTTCTGTTTCTCTTTCTATATGCAATTTATTTGACATATTTATAATTTTCAGAATACATCACCTTGAAGTTTGTAGTTTGTAGTTTGGCTTAAAACTTTACTTAGAACTCAGAGTAAAGGTTATGGGGATGGATGTTGGTAAGGAGTTGGGATCAAAACTGGTAGGGGTTAATTGTGGGAGGCAGGGAAATTGTGTTTTTTTGTTTGTTTGTTTTTTAATGGTGGTTTGTTCTTTGGATCAATTTTCATGGTCTTTTACCCCCCCAGATGTCAGAGGATCTAGCAAAGCAGCTTGCAAGCTACAAAGCCCAGCTCCAGCAAGTTGAAGCTGCATTATCTGGAAATGGAGAAAATGAAGATTTGCTAAAATTAAAAAAAGATTTACAGGTAAGTATGGGGAGACACTTGGAGTTAGATTACTTGAAATAGTATTTCTGTGTTTTTCAAATGGATTGTTTAGAATCCATAGGTACACAAAGCACCCCTTGTATGGATGTATGCATGTGCATGCACATAGGCACACATGGCTCATAGAAATAGGGTTGTTTCCTCGGTTTGTATTCACATCAAAAGGAGTAAGACAGCATTGTTTATTGTTACATAAATCTTGTATGCTCATATTATTTTTAAAAATAAGAGTTGATTTTCGAAGTCTGTCAAACTTTCAAGAGAGGAGGTACATGTAACTCTACAATGGAAAATACATTTTTAAAAGACCTGGCAAAGGGTAACAGATTTAAGGAGAAAAGTTTAACTTAAGATTCTTTTTTAATGCCACAAGATTCTTTGAAAATTAAATAAGTGTGTTTTCAAAGCTAGTGGGTTATGTCCTGTATTCAATACAAATTATAAAAATATTCCTAGAGAGATACTTGTTCCCTACGTAAATGTTACAGAAGTGTTTGAATTTAAGGTTTTACGGAATAGTTTACTGACACTTGTTGAATTGATGTGGTTTAAAGGAGATCTTAATTTGTTTTGTTTGTTTTTTATGGGTCAGGGAGAGTTCAGTAGTTAATAGACCTGCTTTTCTAAAATATGCGCTGAAGTTTCAAGATAAACATAAAGCCATGGTAGTAAATATCTGTTGTTTCTTGGGGCATCAGGTTGACTGAGAAAAACACCATACATAATATTTGTAAATTTATATGACTTCTTATCTTCAGAACAAATTTGAGAACTTCCTTAAGATTCTAAATCTGCTTTTAAAATTTGTAAGGGCATTCTGATTAGATGATCTCTCTATACTGATTCAGTACAAAATGAGAATCAGTTTTATCCTGTCTTAATAATCCTTTCCTTCCCTTTATCATCTTCTCACTTGTTAAAACTATTTTTAGGGATATTAGAACTGCAAACAAATTAAACTTATTTGAAATGGGGTCCAGATTCAGAATTTTGAAAAAACTTATCTGGGCATAAGTAAGATGAGTTGAATATTTTCAATTTTCAATTCTTGATTGACGATAAACTTCCATAAAGATAATGTTATTTTTTAAAAATACACAGGAAACATCTGGGATAATTTCAATATGAATAGGACCCCACTTCAATATGTAGAAGTCAGGCCTGTTGCTTTCAGGATGCCAGGTGATAAGAAAAGGTGGTTTTGGGAGCAGTTTCTTCCACTTCCAAGACCTTCAGTAAAAATAAACCAACAGTTTGCTGCCTATCCCTTCATTTGATTTACTCACGTGTTCTATGAATATATATCTTAGAGATGAGACTGAGGGGAACGTTGACCACTTATATACTTGTGCTCTTTGTAAAGCACCAACTTTCTACTTAACTCAGAGGATTCCAGCATGCCCAGTCTACCCTTACCACCTTAAAGCAGTCCTTTATTTCTTTGAAGAAAATGATATATTTGCCAGTGCTATATAAATTGTTTCCCTGGCAGTGGGAAGAGGGGTATATGTGGGACTAGTGGAGTGGGGGGAGTTGGAAGTAGAGGTTGAAATAGTATTATTAATAATGAGGTCATTTTTTGTGGGGTTTTTTTTTTTTTTCCTTAACATTTCTTGAGTAAAATCATCATTGGTCTGGGCAGAACTGCCTAACTATGACATGATCTATAGTGGAAAGTCCTGTAGAGAAAGATGTTGTAGTAGGCATTTTAGTAAGCATGTAAATGTCTTACCTAAGGCTTCAGTTAATAATGACCTGGGAGTCATTTATCTGTAAAATATCCCCTTGTCTATAACCATTTAAAACAGTGCTGTCCAGTAGAATTTGTGATGATGGAAATGTTCTATATCTGTGCTGTTCAATACCACAGCTTTCGCCACATGTGGATATTGACTGTTTGAAATGTGCCTAGGGTGACTGGGGAACTGATTTTTTTTTTTTTTTTTTTAAATCAGATAGCCACATGTGATTACCATATTGGATGCACAGATTTAGAAGCTTAAATTCTAACTCATCACATAGTGATAATACAGAATGTTTTTCCTGACCAATCTTAATCCACAGTTTCTTTCCCTCTTACTCTATCTTGGAAAAAAGTTTCATTTTGATTACTAGATATAGATCTGTTCTGAACTAAAAACTACTCAAAGATGGAAGGCAGCTCTTAAGATTAGTTAAGATTCTGAAAAGTGTTTGGATATGTTCTTCCACCTAGTAATTGTTGTTTCCATGGAAATTACACTTATACCTTCTGATTTGCCATTGTTTCATTTTTTTTTCTTTCTCTGCTTTCTGGTATATACCTCATGCTACTGGTATTTAAATCTGCCTGTTATATATTTGATGAAAAATCTGTCCGACTTAGTTCCTGAGCATTGCGTTTGTGATCTCATTTTCATATTTTTTAGACCATTATATGGCTTCTACTTTCTTTTGTTCCACTTATGGATATAGATCCTGGTTATGAAATTGCTTGCCTTTTATATGATTTATGATGAAATGCTCTTTCTGCATTTTTTCAGTGACTATCATTTTGCCAGTAAGTTTCCTATATTTATCTCTTTATGTGCTTTCACAGAGAATAAAGTTGCTCAGCAAGCAGCAAATTAATCTACTGAAGTCTTAACTGCCTTTCTTTTTTCACTTAAAAAAAAAAAAAAAAGTGATGTAGTAAAAATCCAGGCTAGCTAGCTGATTAGGTCCCCAGTCTATGATAATTACAAAAATAGTCAATATATTAGGCTGTTTTGCTGAATAAACTGGTTCTAAAGGAGGCAGGGGTCAAGTCACTTGTCTCATATATTACAGTGGCTCTCTGCATCCCCGAAACGCCTTCCTTCAGTAAGCAGAGTGCTTGAGTGCACCCCCTTTGACCTGCTGATATGTAGATCACAACAACTGATGCTTCCTGGAATTGCCGATTACTGTAACTGCTGCCCATCTGTCGATGAAGGAGCAGTTTCAGAACTCAGACTTGGGGGAGGAAAAGTAATTAATGGTATGTACCTTCAAGAACCCCCTCATACATAAAATAGTTTATTTCTAATAGTTTGGTCCATATGCACACATGGAGAAAAGTAATTTAGAAGGTTCTTCATTTTGTTGCCGGGGGGGTATGTAAAACCATGGCAAACTTTAACGGACACTAGGGGTAAATGCTCTGGTTAAAAAATAATAGGATCATTTCAGCACAGGACTGAAAATTCTTTATAGCTTTTCAGAACTCTCTTCTTTAATGAAAACTTAGTTCCTTATTATGAAAATACAGTGGGAAGATGTACTGTCCAAGAGAAATAGAATTTTAAAACTGAGACCTGAAGAAGCAGAATTCATGTTTGCTTTAATAAATAGTTTTATGGTCCTTAAGAGGGAATGGAAGTATTCTTTAATGATAGGGATTTATGGACTCTTGAGTCAGGTTTGCTGGATTATATTCCTGGCCCTAAAAGTGATTAACTGAAAACAAAACTGGATAATTTACTCTCCTTTGAATAGTACATGATCTGTTTATTTGGAAGTTCTTTGCTTTATTTGCAAAGGACTAATTAAAAAGTATACTTGGCAACTAATAAAAACTTCAATAGAGCTATTACTCTACTGATTTTTTAACTCAAATCTGAATCTTCTAGTTAATACATCTGGTCTTTTTTAATTCACAAAACTTAACCTTTTCCAAGGGCTTAATATTCCGTTTTTTGTTTGGTTTGGTTTTTTTTTTGAAGCTCAAATATTAGCCATTCAGAAATATGAAGATTTAGAAACTTTAGGAGAGTGGTAGTATTTAACACTCTTGTATACTGAATCAGTACTACTACCTCAATAGGAGCCAGAAGAAATCAAGTTACATGGTTTGGCTTTGCTAATTTTTCCCCCCAAACACACAATATGTTTTAAGGTGATTTTATATGCAACAGTGGCAAGGTGAAATGTATGCACTCTCTTAAAATAAATCCTTAACATGGCATGATGTATCGTATGGATCTTAATTATAGTAAAAATATTGCCAGTAGGTAGCAGAATTTATCAATTGATGCTAGCTCTCAAGTTTTTTAACCAACTTTACCAGACACCTTGGAATGAAGCAAGTAAATGTAAGCCTGAAGTAGAAAAATATTTGCCACACAGAGGCACTGCCTGCTTATGTGTGTTACTTTAATTTTTTCCTTTGAAAGGAGCTGTGCTAATGTGCTTAATATTAAAATATTGGAATATTTTCTCTCTAACCTGGTAATTTGTTTACCCAAATGGAATGAATTTTATAATGAAGGAATAGGAAGACTACTGGTTTCTTTATAAATGCCTACAAATATTTTAGTAGAAATCTGTATGAGCAGATACATTTTTGTTACTAATAAGATTACTTCACATGTTTCTGTTTTTTTTCTTGCGGTGGGGGGATAGCTAGGCAGTTAGTATTACTGCTAAGTAATGTCCTGTAAAACAGTACAGTTGTACACATGAAACATACATGATAGTGATAGGAGATAAAAGTAATTTTTAAAAAAGTTTAATCCTTCATCTATGATCTTATATCTCATTTTCAGAGAGATCTATTCAGCTAAAATAAGTGCTTAGAAATAATGCATGGTATAAACTTAAGTCTACCCTATTTCCACTAGTATTTGTGGTTGAGTTGAAAGGCAGTATTGTATAGTAGTTAAGAGCACAGACTAGAGCCAGACTGGGTTTAAATTCCAGCTCCATCACTTACTAGTTGTGTAAAATATAACTCAGTTTCTATGTGGGGATAACCACAGTGCCTATTTCAGTGTTGTTAGGAACTGCAAATGAATTAATAAGTTCAGAGTACTTAAGTGCCAAAAGGTGTGAGAGTTGTCGTCATCAAAAACTGAAACTTCCTTGTTCTTTAAATAATTGACATGTAGATTATAAAAATAATTTTATGTTATGGTTTTTGTTTTTTTCCTTTTTTAGGAAGTTATAGAACTAACTAAAGACCTTCTTTCAACTCAACCTTCTGAAACTCTTGCAAGTTCAGACAGTTTTGCTTCTATTCAGCCCACTCATTCATGGAAAGTAGGAGACAAGTGTATGGCAGTCTGGAGTGAAGATGGACAGTAAGTGTAGAAAAAAAACCCTCTAACTATAACATGAAATAATAAAATACAATGGTAAGATGTTTTTATTTAGTTTGAATACCCTATTTTAATCTTTCTATATAGCCCAATAAGATTTGGAGAGCCAATTTGATTGTTGGGTGGTTACCATTAATTCAGTTTTAATTTTTAGCTTTAGATTAAGTTTGGCAGAGAAGAATGGCTTGGATTCCAGAGGGAAAAAAATTAAAGCAGAGGAAAATAGGTATTTTCTAAAATAATGTAAATTCTTTTCACCTCAAATTGAAAATTGTGTGGTTATCTGTGTCAGACTTCTGTGAGGCACATACACGGGAATTATTCCTGTAAGGACTCTCTCTCAGAGATTAACTAAAGCACCTATTCAGTAGACATGTGTAAGAGACTTTCCTGGCAATATTTTGATCAGGACTCTCTGATAGCAAATGGCTAACTCCAGCCACTCATTTGTATTGTCTTTGCCCAAGGGGCCATTTGATTACAGAACTTTCATTTTAGATACATGCAAAAGTTGAATCACTGCAGTATAAGTCTTAAATAGGCTGAGTACTAAACCTTTACTCACCTGCTTACAGCCATGATATCTTTCCAGGTGTTACGAAGCGGAGATTGAGGAGATAGATGAAGAAAATGGCACTGCTGCAATCACCTTTGCTGGCTATGGGAATGCTGAAGTGACTCCACTGTTGAACCTCAAGCCTGTAGAAGAAGGAAGGAAGGCAAAGGAGGACAGTGGCAACAAACCCATGTCAAAGTAAGTGACTTTGACTTCACCATTTTATGGGCAGTTTTCCCCATTTGGGTACTTGAAGATTTAGTAGTGATGTAAGATAAAGTGGAGACATTTTGTTTCCCTCTTAGACATTCAGTAAATGTCTATTACGAAGATACTATATGTATGGCTCTAAGCCAGGTGCTGGGACTATACCACAGTGAATAAGACTGACTCAGTCTTGCCCTGACTGAGCTTGCAGCCTAGAGAAGTAAATGTATAAATAAAGCCGCATTTATAATAAAGTTAGGCAGTTATGAAGGGGACATGACAGGTGCTTTATGGGAACAAAGAAGAGGCACCTAACTTATACCTTAGTGATCAGGGCAGGCTTCTTTGAGAATATATCTTAAGAGTAGGAGTTAGCTAAGTAAAGAACTAGAGGCAGTATGGCATGTTGACCATATATATCTGGGCTTGAATCCTAGCTCTCTTAGTATCTAGCAGCATTTAAGACCTTGGGCAAGCTGTTTAAACTCTTCCTCAGTTTCCTCATCTGTAAAATGGGGTCAACAATAGTATCTACTTACAAGGTTGTGAGGATCAAATGATAGCATTAATAAAGCATGGAGCACAGTTTTTGACATGTAAAAGCTCAGTGAACGTTTATTATTTTTTTTAAAGAGGGATGTAGAGGTAACAAAAATTCCTTGTGACTAAGGGGGTGGTTTGACAAAAGAAGTTAGAGAGGTAGAGACGAGGTAGAGAGCCTGTAAGCCACTGAAACATTTTACATAAAGAGAATTTGATGTGATCAGATTGAGTTTTAGAATGATCATTGGGAGCAGAGAAAGGTACTGATACTGTCCAGACATAAAATGATGATGGCCTGAACCCAGGGAGTTGGAAGTGAGGATGGAGAAAAGTGTACATTTTTTTATTTCAAGAGCTACAATTAATGATATTTTGGATAACTTTTGTATATTATAACTCTTGGATTTGGCAAGAATTTTCAAAACTTAAGTTGCTATATATCAACATTTGAAACTGGGAAAATTATATCATGTTAAAATAACATTTGATTTGAGCAGCCCAATAAGAAAACTTGTAAAACAATGTGTATCATCTCTATTTTTAGTCTTCGACCTCCGTACAAAAAGCCACACTTAGCTTCATGGTGGCGATTATATGGTACAAGGGAGTCTGGATTTTATTTGCCTCTCTTTTAAATGCCTCTTTTTTCATCTTTGTCTTGGTGAGAAGTTGGTGTTAACTGAGCAGAATTTATTGTAAAAGCTTAAGGCTCTGATTCTATTTAGAATAAGTTTTTGTTTGCAAAATCTAGGGTTGTTTTGTTTTTAAGAATTGCTGGTTATAATTTCTATTTGTGCTGTTGCTTCCGGTCTATGTGAAAGTTTGATCTGCTTTGAATCTCTATAGTTTGTTTCCAGATGGTGCACATCACACTTCCTATGTCTATTTGGAAAGTGATCAAGGTTTAGCAGCCATTAATGTTGAAATTCATCTTATTCCTAAAATACAACTGACAAAAGCTGTGAAGTAAAATAAAAATATCTGATTTATATGGGTAATAGATATAGATATGTTTGAAAGTTTCCAAGAATACTATGTATTTTTAAAAAACATTTATTTCTTAGTGTCAGGCTGTAGGCATTTAGTGAATCATTTCTTTTATTCATGGAGAAAAGGGTGTATAAGTTTACTGGATGTTTTTCACTACTGTCTCAAAATCATCTTTTAAATCTTAAAGTTGACAATTATCTCTTTTTATCTCTTTTTCACACAGAAAAGAAATGATTGCCCAGCAGCGTGAATATAAAAAGAAGAAAGCTTTGAAAAAAGCCCAGAGAATAAAAGAACTTGAGCAGGAAAGAGAGGACCAGAAGGTGAAATGGCAACAGTTCAACAATAGAGCCTATTCCAAAAACAAAAAAGGCCAGGTTAGTAAATCCTTTCCTCATTCTTTGTAAATTTGAAAAGCATAGCTACCATTAAAATAACTTTGAAATTAAAAAGGAAGTACATAGGTTTAAAGAAATACCATAATATAATCAGATCTTGAAATTAGAATCTTCATCAGTTTGGCTTATTGAAAAACAAAATCTATTAGCCACTTTTTATACAATAGAAAGAATATGAATTGAGAGAGTTTATATCCGCAAATTACAATAGGTCTAGGGATTTTTCCTTCTGTAAACTAAAATTTGAAAAATAATTTGCTTGTGGTGGTCAACAATATTAGATTTTATTTAAAGGAACACTCAAATACCATTTATATTTTGCTTTTTAAGTGTATGTTAGAAAATATCCATAGTATTTGTATAGAAAGTTCAGAATAAAGATAACTTGGCTTTCACCCATATGATCGTTTTCTTTGCTATCAAGATAGTGCCTCGACTGGTGGCCATGGCTTCTGGAAAATAGTGCTTCCTTTTCCTAAAGATACTTATTTTTTTTAACAGGTGAAGGAGCTCCACAATTTGGTTGTCATTAACAGGCCCATAGTAAACTTCAGTACAGCCAGAGTTCTGTCATGCTAAAATGGATAGCTCATAACTGAAATTAGGATTTGAGTCTTGAAAACTAAAATATTGAAACAAATATGAATGTGTAATAGTGTGTAATGTTATTTTGCACAGCTTAAAAGTTTCAGTAACCACTGTCACAGGACCATTTCAGTATGCATTTTGACACTAAACAAAGAAAGCAGTATGCTGCTTTTTTTAATATTGAAACAAAGTATATTTTCACATAAAATTTTATTTATTCTAAAACTAATCAGGAATGATTTGTTTTATTTCCCTAGGTAAAGAGGAGTATTTTTGCTTCACCTGAAAGTGTAACTGGCAAAGTTGGAGTAGGAACTTGTGGGATTGCGGATAAACCTATGACACAGTATCAAGATACCTCTAAATACAATGTCAGGCATTTGATGCCTCAATAATCAGAAAAACTGTTGGATTTCATCTCTGCAGGGCTTTACATTTACCTTTTTATCCTTATATTTTTCTA
>JAQZBX010056959.1:0-18085 GCA_029593785.1 Cabassous unicinctus
GAGAGCAGGACTTGTCCGTGAGTGACAAATAGGGACAGGGAATATGTTACCTGGTGGATCTGTCAACATTATTAAACAGTATTGATGGTAGCACTACACTGTGAATGTAATTAACACCATTGAACTGTGTGCTTGAAAGTGGCCAAAACAGGAAGTGTTATGTTGTATATGTTACTGCAGTAAAACATTTTTTAAAAATTAAAATAAAATTATTAAAAAGGATGATAAGAGTTCTGATAGTGACTATGTTTTGAGTCCTGGGCTAACTTCCCATATTTTAGGACTAACACTTCCAACAATTTACTATCTCCATTTTTCAGATAAGGAAACTGAGGCTCAAGAGTTAAGGGTCAATCTGACTTGACCTGTAAGTACCTAAAATGTCTCTCTGTGACAAACACCATGACAGGAGGGTAGTGGTGTTTGCCAAAGGAGTGTGGAAGCAACAGATATGTTACTAGAATGAAAATTTAAGAAGACAAAAACCTAGGACTGCAGAGCACAGGCAGTGAACCCTAAATTAAACCAGGGACTATAGTTAACAGCACAAGTATGAGAATATTCTTTCATCAGTTGTAACAAATGTACCACTCTCATGCAAGGTATTAACAATAGGGTGGTTTATGGGAACTCTGTATTTTATGCATGATTTTTTTCTTGTAATCCTACAACTTCTCTAATTAAAAAAAATACTGATACCAATAGTGGCTACCATTTATTAGGAAATTATGAGACTCCAGAGACAGGGCCAAATTCATTCTGTGCATCAGCTCTTTAGACCATCATATCAACCCTATGGTGCTGGAGATAATCCCCAGATAAAATGTTCTGTCTGTGGGACAATGAGCTTTAAACCAGGGACTGATACACGAGCATTTGCTGTTAAGTTTATTCACCAGACATTTACTGAGCACCTAGTATAGCCAAGTGCTGCACAGAGGGCCCAGAATACATGAATGCATTTGCACAATTCTTTCCATTCAGTAAGTCGGTGGTAAGGGCTGTGATGGGCCAGCCTCATTTGGTGGGAAGACAGCACAGAGGAGAGAGGGCTCTGCTGAGATCAACACTGAAGCACCACATCTACTTAGAGAGGTCCTGTAAACTATCGATAATATTGATAATATGTATCGCAAACTCATATATACCAGGTTCTTTCTACACATTATTTCTTGCAATGGCCTTGCAATGGCGAGGTAGATGGAATCTCAACTGAACAGAAGAGGAAAGTGAGGCACAGAGAGGAGGCTGATGCTAGTACGTGGCGAGGCTGAGGCTGGGGCTGGTTGAACCCCAAACCCATGCCCTCCACAGGACCCCGAGCTTTTCTGTTTCCCATGCAGCTCTACGGAGGGCACCCCCAGAAGTGGGGCTGTTGGGTATATGGGCCTCACCATCTCCTCCTCTACCCGATGTGGTCTGGGCCCCGGGCCCTCCGTGGAGCACCCCCGAGATCCCACAGAGCCTTTGTGGGGGGCCTTGCCAGCTCCTGCCATGGGGGTCTTTTAGCTGTGCATGTGCTCCGTGGGCTGTTGAAATGGACCCACTGGCTGATATCCAACAACATCCCATTTCTTTGTTTTTCTACATCAAATAAATCTGGCTTGGCTCTTCTCCTACCTGTCGGAGTGGGGAAGAAATTCAGCCTGGTCCATGTTTGGGGACCACCCTTTCCACCCCTGGGGCTGGGCAGCAAGCCCATGCAGCTCACATGATCCAGAAAACATGGGAAGGCCCTGCTCTGGCTGCCCTCTGTCCTCCAGATCCCCGTCTTGAGGGGTGATTTCTCCTGGGACCTCTTCTGAGGTTTCAGACATCATAGGGCTTAGGGCTGAGCCCTTGTCTACGTACCACCTTCTTCATTGGCCCAGGTGCTGCCTTCTCCTCCGGCCTCTGATGCTGGGGTGTCTGACCACGTCCCCGGCTGGGCCACTGCACTCTCCTTCACTTCCTGGAGTCTCTCCCCTTGTGGACAATACAGCCACAAACAATAAATTCAGCCTGTGCGGGAGGAAAACCTGGACCTCCAGGACAAAAATGCCCACGGCAGGCTGGGGAGTGGGGTGGTGAAAAGGCAAAGTTTGTCTCTCATTCTTTTGTTATAATCATAGATAAGACAGTAATCGCTGCTGTTATTTAGCCCCTGGTGTGTGTTAAGTTTGTGCATTATTTCACCAATCTTCTATAGTCATGTGCAATAGGTCTCGTATACTTGTCCCGAGGGAACAAGGGAAACTGAGGTGTGTGAGGGAACACAGGGAAACTGAGGTGTGTGAGGTCACACACATGGTAAATGGTCATTCTAGGGCTCAAACCTAGGCAGCCTGCGTAACCACTGTAGGGACTTCAAGCTGATCCTCTGCCCAAATTCCCCTATTGTGTGGATGAGCCTCTCCATTATCTCTCAACTGCTTTTGCCTGCATATACCTAATAAAGATGAAAATAAATATCTGGGAAGAACTGGCTGGGGAATGCCTGCAAAACAGGGAGCACTAGATTCTAGGGCCATGAGCCTAGGGGTATTTTTGCCTTGTGGACTGATGTGGTAGGTTGCAAAAATGGGCACAAACTCTTTCCCATCTTGTTTCCATATCTGTGCCACGTGACTTGGTAGCTGCTCCCATTTGGTGGTAGAGTCTGTTTCTTGGCCCCTTGGATCTAGGCTGTCCTTGTGGTTTGCCACAGCAAAAGCACACAGCAGAAGGGATGGGGTGCCAGTTCCAAGTCTAGGCCTCAAGTGACCCTGCATGTTTCTACTTTCCTCTGGACCCTGCCACCACCATTTGAATAAACCCCAGTTAGCTTACCAGAAGGTAAGAGACAAGTGGCCCAGTCTTTCCCAGCCCCCTAGTTAAAACCACCAATCAAGTCCCAGAAGCAGAGCTTCTTAGCTAACCGGCATCTGACTGCTTGATGCATTAGTGAATTGTAGCCAGAAGACCCTTCCTTCTGAGTCCAGTTCAAATGGCCAATCCATAGAACCATGGGCTAAATAAGTGTTTCAAGTCACAAAGTTTGGGGAGTGGTTTGTTATGCGGCTAACGCTAACTGATACACTTAGCTTCAAGTCACGCCCATTCATCCCAGAATTGGGTGGTAAGATGAGAAGCAGAAGATAGGGCAGCTGTGTTGGGGCCACATGTCTCCTTCCTTGTTGTTCCCTGAGAGTGCATTTCTGCAGGTTTGTATCACAGAGGCATGATGCTGTGGTCCTAATTCTAAACACCTCAACAGAAGAAATTAACCATCAGCAAGAGCTGGCATCTAGTCCCAGCCCTGACACCAACTTGCCATGTGATTTTCAGTGATTCCCTTTGCCTCTCTGGGCCACAGGTAATTTCATATTTAATATATGCCCGAGACACACACTGTCTAATATTTCCCTCAACTCCAATATTTTGTGACTCTGTGATGCATCACTAGCATGCTGGTCACTCTGTCCACATTTGATTTGGACGATTTATTCTGGACCACTGGAGTGGCACAAGATGATGAAATGGATTCAGTTTTTACACCATCAATGTAAAAAGAAACTGACCATAAACTGCCTAGTGTCACTCTAGAAAAATCCCTTTACTGGCAATGAAGCAAAAAATGTCTTAACTATAAAAGTATAGGTTTATAAAGGAAATACTCAAGTTTCTGGAGAAATAAAAGTTTGAATTATGAAGCTAGAGGATTTTACAGGCTTTTTGTTGAAATTTACAAAACCATATTGCTTTGGCTTTTCTGCTAAAGGCAGAGGTTTGGTTGGGCTGAGCTCATGCGCTCTATAGCATTTATTTATTCATCTTCATTTATTCAATGAGTGTGTACTATGTGCCCAACACTGTCCTAGTTCTGGGAATATAGAACTGAAAAAGACAGACAAATCTCTATCCTCAGAGAGCAGACATTTTAGTGGGAGGAACAAATCCAGACTTAAGCATACAGCACCAACCAGCGATTTGTGCTATGAAGAAGAAAAAAACTTATATATTAAAAGAGACATTAACACTGGATCCATTTTTCCATGAAAGGATAAAATATTACTATCTTAATAAATGGATTATTTGTCAAAGTTTATTGTGACTTGTTTCAGTTTGCTAAAAGCTGCCAAAAGCAATATATCAGAAATGGGTTGCCTTTTACAGTGGGGGTTTACTAATTTATAAGCTTACAGCTCTGAGGCCATGAAAATGTCCAACAGGTGATGCTCTCTCCCCGAAGACCAGCTGCAGGCGATCCTGGACTCCTCTGTCAAATGGGAAGGCACGTGGCAGTGCCTCCCCTCTCCTCCAGGTCTCACTGCGTTCAGCTTCCCTCCTGGTTTCCATGGCTTCCTCTCTCAGCTTCCATGGGTTTCTCTCTGTCTCTGTGGCCTTCTGGCTCTGTATTCATCCCATTTATTAAGAACTCCAGTGGGGGTATTAAGACCCACCCTGGGTCACACCCTACTGAATAACCTAATCAAAAGGAAGGTCCCACTTACAATAGGTTTACACACACAGGAATGGCTTAGTTCAAAGGACATGATCTTTTCTGGGGTCCATAAAAGCCTCAAACTACCACAGATGTCCTGCAATTTCCCTGCAATTTCTTATTCATTCTTAAATGTGGTCTTTGGAGCTGAGAGGGCATCAAGCGTTTGTTGGTGCCCTTCCTACAAATGTCACTAAGCAGAAATTAAACCTGTGCCCTTAGCGAGTTTGGAGTACTAGGCTAGCTGGGGTCTAGAGACACCACACGGGGGCTCCCTGGAGCAGGCAACATCGTGGAGAGGAATGAGTGGGCTCTGATTCCATCTCAGGACTGGCTCTTCGGTGTGTGATCTTGGACATGTCTCAGAGACCCTGTTTCTCCATTTGCATAAGAGGGATAATGATAGTATTATCTACCACTCCACATTGATGGAAAATTGGATGAAATGATAGAAACAAAAGCATTTGATAAAAGTTATTTTCCATTTGGGTTGTATGTTCCCTGAGGGCAGGGACCATGTCTTATCTTATTTCCACAGAACTTGGCATATATCAGGTGCTCAATAAATGATGGTTGAGTGAATGAATTCATGAATGAATGGGCAAGAGAATACATTTTCCAAAAAAATGCAACTTAATTCTTTGGGCCTCAATTTCTTCATTTTGCAAATCAGGGCTCCCATGTACAGTTACACAGGTTGTATACTTGTCCTCAGTAGTAGGTTGGAGCTAAAACCTAGGCTCTCCATCTGCCAAATCATGTGCCTGGTGCCAGGGAGGGACACCTTTTCTAGTGTTCACAAAGATAGCTAATGGGCTAAAGTAAAGGGGTTGGAATCTATTGCCACCCCCCGCCCCAAATTTTTCCTCCAGGTTTGGGTGCCATTGGATTGGTGGTCTCTCAAGGTCCTTCCCACTCAGCTAGAAGGTGATTTTGAATTACATTTTGTATTTGTTGAATTTATTATTTTCTGGGCTTCCCTGTCTAAGACCTCTTTGTTAATGAACACGTGAGTTGCCATCCTGTGGTGCCCTTACCACCCTCTCCCCACCATCTGTTTCTAGCAGACAGTAGCAGTTGGAGCACATGAAATATGTGTTCCTCATTCACCAATTAGGAAAATTTATTCCAAGCTTAAAAAAATACTCCTTGAGTCTTCTCAGCCTCCAGCACTTGCGTTTTGCCTGATTTCATCAGCAACATCAGGTCAAATAGGAAAACAGGGTTATTTGGACAAGACAGAACTGCTAAGGCAAAAGCTTCCTGATGAAACGGACCACAGTGTAACTTATCTGCCTTCATTTTTTTCTCACTCTCTGCATCAATTAGGGTCCAACCAGGAAAAGAAATTACATAGTAATTTGAACACGGGAAGTTTTCCATAAAGCAGGGTTTTCCAACCTCGGCCATATTAACATCTTAGGCTGGGTAATTCTGTTTTAGGGAGCTGCCTTGTGCTGTGTAGGATGTTTAGCAGCATCCCTGGCAGCTACCACAAGATGCTAGCAGTGGCCCTCCGCCCTGCTGGCAGGAGAACGAAAAACATCTCTGGACATTGCCAAATGTGCCCAGGCTGGCAAAATCACCGCTGGTTGAGAACTACTGCTCTAAAGAATTATTAGCTCCAACAGGGATGATCTATAAAAGAGTAACGGGAACTCTAAGGAACATCTAGGTTTGAGAGAGTACCCACAGAAGGAACAAATTTTGGAAAGCAGCACCTCCCCAAGGCTGAGATTCAGAACTTGTAGGGTAAGGGTTGGCTGCAGCCTACCAAATGGAAGAGTTTTCTAGGTTGCCCTGGGGGAGAGCTTGTCTACAGTTGCCAGGTGAGCAGGAACCAATCCTCTGGGTGTGGTGGGCAGAAAAGCGAGGCAGAGACTACAAACAGAAAGCACCCTGCTGGGTGCAGGTGGGCTGGAGAAGCCCTTCTTCCTGCAATGTCTCCCCAGTGCTGTCTACTGATAGTGTTTCACATTATGCCGTCTTCAAAGGAGAAATATTTTCACAGAGCAGGCAGTGAAATTTGGATTTGGAGCTTAGAGGCAATAAATCCATAACTGGTGTGTTCTTGTGCTGTGCGCTCCTCTTAATCATTTCTGTACCATCCCATTTGACACAGGTCTGGCACCTATTAGGATGAAAAACTTAAAGTTCACTGAATGCAAGAATGAGTGAATGAAGTGGTTTACTCCTTTCTGGTAGCTGTTTTGGGAATACAATTTACCATTGGTTTAAATTTTCTCTACAGAATAGCAAATGGCAGCTTTTACTCTCTCCCACTAAACTGAAATGTGGTAGAAAGACAATTGGATAGAGATAGAGTAAAACGTTCACCTTTCTGGGTCTCCAGTCCTTTGCTGGACTCACGTGACTCGGGGAAAAAGCAAACATAACATGAACGTAAAAGTATCTTGAAAACAAAAGTACCACACACGTTTGAGAGTCTTCCAGTTAGTTCATAGTTGCAAAATGGGCATCGTGGGGCTGTTTCAATTTTCGTAGGTTTCTAGAAAATTCTGAGTACATTGGAAGAGTACCCGAAGGGCCGAGAACGTCCTTCCATTTTCTAATGTAACGCAGAAGTTCAGCGGAAAGGAATTTTGGATTTAGGATCATACACATCACATCTCTCTCAGTATCTCTGGACTTTGCACACTCTGGTCTTCCTCTGCCAGGGGCCCTTTCCTCTTTGCTTCCATAACTCCTACTTATCCTGTTGGCTTGATCTCACTTCCTGACCTCCTGAACCGGTCAACATTCACTATTACTGTAAACTCTATCCTATGTGGTACTTACCACATTGGGAATTTTGCATTCTATTGTGATTATTTTATTAATATCTGTCCCCAGTTAAGCTATATGCATTTCTGGGAGGTGTTTAATGAATAATTGTGGGATGAATGAATACATGAATGAGTTAACAAACATATCATACAGATATGGCTAGAACCTACCAGATTTTGATATATTGATCAAATTTTGAAAGAAATGGGTAAAACTTGACTTTCTGGGGTGATGCCTGGATCATGTTCACTGGAGTATCTGCAACATCCAGCCTGATCCCTGGCATATGGTAGTAACGCAATAAAATTTTGTTGAATGAATGAACTTTGGTATCAGACGTCTGTCCTGTCCCCAAAATGTAGCAAACTTGGCAAAGATGTTTGACCATGCTGAAAAGCCTGTGCTGTGTAAAAGAACGCCAGAGATCTTCATTCGTGGGTTCCTATCTCCACTGGCAAGATGTTAGAGAAGACATTTAACAGCACCGTGCACAAGACAAATGGTTAAATGGGAAAATGAGGGTAGTATCAGCATCCTTGCATTATTCTAAGTATTAATTGAAAAAAGCTACTTAAAAAGCCTAGCATAAGGCAGCACATATTAGGTATCAATAAATGTGTATTACAGTCCTTTTTTTTCTCTTAGCCTTTGAGACATGGAAATAACATTATTTATCGCAGTATCATTGCATCTCAAATAGGATCATATATGTTGAGCACTTTTTACCTGAGATACAAGAGGCCCTTTCCTTTTTTTCTCACTTGTCATCTAAAGGAAAGCAATGTGCAGAATTGGCATTAGCCACAAGGTGACACTGTGGCAATATGTTTGATTTCTGTGTTTTAACTTAAACTTGCAACCTTAGTGTAAATTTTAAGTTGAAATGTTGAGGTGAGAAACATGGGTTGCATTTATGTGGGGCACATTGCTCTATAACAGAGCAATGTCTGTTTTAAATGATATTTTAATGTCCAGGGTTTTACTCTGGAGAATCAGGGAAGAAAATTTTAAATCATTCCTTTCAACTCTTAATTTGGAAACGTTAAAACCACAGGAACCAGGTAAATGAGGAATACATGCTTTTTTGTTTGCTTTACTACAGCATTGTTTTATTGTAATTTATAACGTTTTCCTCTTGGAGATCCATTTTGGTTATTCAACTATTCTGGCAACTTATCCTTTTTATTTTAAGAAATGTTGGCTAAGTATATCATTTATCTATGCATTTGGTCGAAAAGCATTTCTTGAGCATCTGATGTGTGCCATACATTCTTCCAGGGGATTGAAATAAGGCCATAGGCAGAGATGACAAAGTATCCTTAATGGAGCAGGGAGAAACGCTACCAACTAGCAAGCAAATTAGCAAATAAGGTCATTTCAATTGAGTGATAGGATAAAGGGTGACTTGTGTTTGGAGGAGGGGAGGAAGGGTGGCTACTCTGCAGAGGGTGGTCAGCGAAAGCCTTTCCAAGCTAGAAGTGTGTGATCTACAACCCAAATGGCTAGAACATCAGTCAGGCAAATACCCAGTAAAGCACATCCCAGGCAGAGGGAAAAGCAAGTGCAAAGGGCCTGATTGTGGAATGAAATAATTATGTTCAAGAAAAGCACCTTTCATGAATTTATCCAGTTCCAATTATCTATTGCTGCACAATAAACTATTATAATGGTTTTAAACATCCTATTTAATTTGCTGACAATTTGGGGGGTGTTAAGAGTTTGGGGAACGCTCAGTGGGGCAGTTTGTCTTTGATGTGCTTGGATCAGCGGAGGCTGGAGGATCCACTTTCAAGGCAGCTTCTCCGCTCACACGTCCGACCCTGGTGTTCCTTGGCCTCCCTGCTCTCCACTTGGCGTTGTATTCTCCAGAGTCTCCCTACATGGCTTGTGCTTCTTGCAACAGGATGGTCTTAGAGTATTTGAACTTCTCACGTGGCTCTTGGCTTCCAAGAGATCAAGGTAGAAACCATCTGTCTTCTTAAATTGTGGCCCCAGAGCTGATATATGTTACTTTGGCCACTTTCTGCTGTTCAGAGCAGTCACAGGCCTGTCCTCTTTGTTCACGGTGAGAATAAATAGACTCCACCTCTTGAGGGAAGAATATTAAAGAATTTGCTGCCATCTTTAATTTGCAATAAATCCTTAAAAGTTTACCAGAAATTCCCCATAGGAGGCTCGGACCTGACTTCCACAGCTTACCACCATGGTCGGATCAGCTTCTGCAGCATGAGTACCTGCCAACAGCTGTGGATCAAGACCCATAACTAAGAAAGCCTGCACTGAATAAAATATGCTTTGTCCATTCCTTTCCATGAGCATCATCTTCAGCACTAAATTACGTGTACGGGGGATTTCTTAAGCCCTGAGTGTGAATTTGTGGCTTAAGTTTGTGATGGAAAATCCCAAACTGCTGTCAGCTCCTGTGTGTGAATTTTCCTATGCAGAATGGTGCTAGGATAATTTTAGGAAAACAGGGACAAATGACGACTAATGATTACAGTTCAGATAATAAGAATGTTTGAGCTTGAAATATTCTGTGAAACAACTATAACTTTATACTGGTCAACACATGATGTGGCCAGAGGGGTATTTATTATATTTGCCTCCTTCAGAAAGATAATTGGGCCAATTGAAATTAGAATCTGTGGTAGCTTGGAGGTATTTACCCCAGAAAAACATGTCCTTAAACTTAATCCATTTCTATGGGTGTGAACTCTTATAAACAGGGCTTTTGGATGAGGTTACTTAGTTAAGGTGGGGGCAGCTGAATCAGGAGGGATTTAACCCATTAATGAAGGGCTTATAGGGAAGGCTAGAGAGAGAGAAAGCCACGGGCAGCATCCAGAAGCCGGAACAACATAACTGAGAAGCCAGAGGAGGCCACCATGTACTTGCCACGTGACCAAGGATCACCAGCAGCCAGCCCCGAATGCCACGATCATCTGGGAGAAAGCATCACCTTGACTCTGGACTTCTCCTAGCCTCAAAGCTGTGAGCCAATAAATTCCAGTTGGGTCATCCAACCCATTGCACAGTACTTGCTTTGACAGTCAGGAAACAAAAACAGTTTTTGGTATGAGGTGAGCAGAGTGCTGCTATTGCAAATACAAAAAAGTGTGGAAATAGCTTTGGAATTGGGTAATGGGTAGAGGCTGGAAGAATCGTGAGGGCTCAAAAGCAAATGAGAGCTGTAGGGAAATTTTATATCATGTTAGAGAATTACGTAATTTGTCAGGAACCAAATGTTGGTAGAAATATGGACTTTAAAGGTCCTTCTGTTGAAGCCTTAGAAGAAACTGATGAGGTGTCACTAGAAATTGGAAGAATGGCTGTTCTTGTTCTAAAGTGGCAGATAATTTGGTGAAACTGAGTTCTGATATCAGATGGAAGGCAGAACTTGAAAGCAATGAACTTGGATAGTAAGCAGAGGAGATTTCCAAGATAAGTATGGAAGGTGCTGTCTGGTCCATCCTTGCAGCTTATAGTGAAATGAGAGAGGAAAGGGATAAACTGAGAAATGGACTCCTAATAAAAAAGAAACCAGACACTGACAGTTTGGCAAAGTTTGAGCCTATCTAGATAGTGTTCTCTGAGACTAGGGCCAGAAGTGGCTCTATCAGGGACCTCCTTGAGCTTCCAGAAAGCAAGTCCCTGGAGAATAGGGCTCCATGTCAGGGTTTAACTAAACAAGGATCTGGTCAGCCACTTTAATGAAAGTCAGAATTGGAAATGCAGTTATGCAGGAAGGATCTTTGGAAAGTTCTCCTGTCTGATAGTTTGGACTCCTGTGAACTGCACACAAAGTCAACAAGAGTTTTGCAAAGTTTCTACGAGCCGAATCACTGCCAGCCTGGACTGAAAGGGCAAAAGAGGGGACGAATTAAAGGAAGAATGATTTCAAGGACAGAACCATGGAAGCTGGGGTCTGGATCAAAGAGATCTCCTCAGGCCAAGAGAGCAGGTCCACTCATATGTATGGAACGGGTAGATTCAACCCTGTGGTTGGAGGGGGCAGCCCATCTTCCCTGTTGCTGGGAAGGGATGGGCCTTGCACCCATTTTTCAGGGGTAGTGTTGCCACCCGATGCTTGGAGATGGTGGGGCCTCCACTCCAGTGTTTGGGGAGAACATGATCATTGCACAAGCATTTAGAAGGGATTGGGCCACTGCTCCATCCACCCTGGAAGAAAACCATCAGTCCATAGATGATTCTCAGACCTTGAAATCTGGCAAAGTTTGCCCTGCTAGCTTTTGGAATTGTTTGGGATCTGTAATTCTTGTTTTCTTTCCAAATTCCCCCTTCTGGAATGGGAATGTTTATCCTATGCCTGTCATTCCATTGTATATTAGAAGCAGATAACTTGTTTTCTAGGGTTCACAGGTCCACAGACAGAGGGGAATTGTGCCCCAGGACAGACCACACCCATAACTGATTTTGATGAGATTTTGTACTTAGCATTGTTACTGAAATGACTTAAGGCTTCTGGGATGTTGTGATGGGATGAATGTATTTTGCATGTGGAAAGAACTTGTGTCTTTTTGGGGTCCAGATGGTGGACTATGGCAGCTTGTAGCAATATACCCCAGAAAAATGTGTTTTTAAGCATAACCCATTCCTGTGGGTGTGAACTGTTGTAAATAGGACATTTTGATGAGATTACTTCAGCTAAGGTATGGCCCAGCTGAATTAGGATGGGTCTTAATACTATTGCTGAATACATTGTTAGAAAGCCCAGAGAGAGAGAGAGAGAGAGAGGGAATCACAGGGAACAGCCAGAAGCTGGAAGGCAATGGAACTGAGAAGCCAGGAGAGGTCACCATGTACTTGCCATGTGACAGCAGACATCCCCAGAACTCCATAGTTTTCTGGGAGAAAGCATCACCTTGATTTTTCACTTCTGCTAGCCTCAAAACCATGAGCCAATAAATTCTTTTTGGTTAAGCCAACCCATTGCATATTTGTTTTGCCAGCTAGCAAACTAAAACAGAGACCTTCTCTTCGTATTGGGTCTTAAGGGAAAAGAAGCAAAGTGGAGGCAAGCTCCCCCATTTCTGCCATAACAGCTCTTGGGAACTGAACTGACAGTTTTCACAGGAGCTGTGTGTTTGTGTGTGTGTGTATGTGTGTGTTTAGAATGAGGATAAAACAAGCTGACTCTGATATGCACAAGTTGGCCTAGGGGCGAGGATGAGATGACAGTCTGTTCTAGTCAGCATGACAATCAATAGAGCAAATCAGTTTTGTATTGACACATGCTCCAAATCTAATGTTTGCCTAATGAAGGTAAATGGCTTCATTCAAGGTGCAGTTGATCCTAAAAATGTTTGCTTGGTGATGGCGGCTGCTAAGTGAAGACAAAATTGAACCTGAAAAAATATTAACAGAGTTTTTACATTCACAGAGCTCATCTATGAATTATTTAGATGACTATTTATTTCCTTTAAAGCTCCTTTGATGTGTTAAGATCCTTAAATGATTCAGTTAAATGAACAGCTCTTTATGTCCCTAATTGATAGGTCAGCATTGGCAGTTTCCAGTTTGCTGTTTACTCTTAGATGTCAGAAGGAACATTAATGAACTTTTGATTGTTCTATTGTTTCATCTGGAGCAGCATTTTCATTATTTGTTATTGTGGTTCCAATGTGCATTTTCCTAGATGAAGATTTTCACTGCAGTCCTATCAGTTAACTGGGGAAGTACACTTGTGGCCCTATTTCAATGACAACAGAATTTGGCTATTCAAACCATGTACTCAGAGGCTATCTCTACATACAAACCAATTACTGGGTTTAATAAGACATGTTTTTGGATGGCTTGACTTGATGCAAAATATAGCAACTGAATTAATCTTATTTCAATTAATGGCTGCTCTTCTGAAATAGAACCTAGGGTTGGATTTTATCATAGCCCAATATTCATCAGTCTGTGGTTTCATATTGAGTTAACTATCATTTGCACTGGCTCCTGTCTCTTCTTGCTTACACAATACCCTGTTCTTTAAAAGTAACCCCCAAGCATTTTGGAGAGTCTTGGGAAGGAATTTTCACATGCTCCTGAACAAGTCCTGTCATCCACAAGGTCAGGGCTACATGGCATGTTCTGTTTCTTTCTGCTGCTGTGGTTGCTGACATGTCCATGAGGGACTTGCCATGTTTTGCTAGGTCCAATTGCTGTTTCTGCAGCCAGATCTAGGACCTTCTTCAGTTCCAAAATTGGGTATCTTGCTTCTGTGCAGTGAGGAGAAAGTTGCTTTCCTCTCTGTGCATTAAACTCTGTACCAAGAGGGAGCCACTGCCATATTACTTGTACCCTTAAGGATCACCAGAGTGAATCAGCTCTTTGGGTTTTGAGGATAGCTTTCGCTCTCCTTGGTGCTGACCTGTGACTTCACAGGGCTGTGCTTGGGACAGTCAGAGTGAGAGACAGCCATTTCATTTGGTCTCACCCTTCTTCTCTGACAACTGGTCTTTGGGGCTGGGTCAAGCCCAGGTGTCGACTCCTGTTAGAATGAGTTCTTCCAGGAGGTTCCTTAGCCCCTTATTTCCTCTGACCCCTGGCTGGTCTATTCTACCATTTGGAAACACCCGCCCAGACCTGTCTGAACCTCAGAGATAGACAAAGTTTGGATTCAAGATGGGATATCCCTTTCTATTCTCCCAACTACATTATCATAGCATTTTCACTAATAGGACGCCCCACCCCAATTCCTCCCTCTGCACTCTTTCCTTCTTTCAACAAATACTTATTAAGTGCTTCTATGAGCTAGGGACTGTTCTGATCACAAGGGATATGGTAGAGAACAAAAACAACAAAAAAACCCTTTTTCTTCTTAAAATTTATTTTTAACAATAGACAACAAGAATATGTGCCAGATGGTGGTAAGTACTTATGAGCAAAACAAATCTGAGGAACGGGCCTAAGGAGTGCCAAGAAGGGAAAGGGGAGAAGTGTGTTGGTGGTTTAAATAGAGTGGTCAGCAACTGAAAGGATTTGGGGGAGGAAGGCATGAGGATACCTGGGAAGAGCATTCCAACCAGAGGAACAATAAAGGCAAAGCCTCTGAGGCCTCAGTGTCTTGGTGTATTTCAGGAACCATAAGTTGGCCAGTGTCGCTGCAGTGGAGTGAGCCAGGGGAGAGGATGAGATGAGTTCAGAGAAGCAGAGGGGTGATTGTGAGGCCATTGGCTTTGACTCCATGCAAGATGGGGTGTCATCAATGATGAGATCTGACATAATTTTACAGGATCACTTTGGCTGCTGTGCTGTGAATAGACTGGTGGAGACAAAGGGTGGCAGCAGGGAACCCAGTTAGGAAGCTGATGATGCAATGATTTAGTTGAAATAATGGGGACATGGACCACCACGGTAGCAGTGGGTGTTGGGGGTGGACGAAGTAATTGATTCTCTCTCTGTCTCAAAGGCAGAGCCATTAGGATTGCCAGTGGCCTGGCTGTATGAGAGAAAGAGAGATGAGAGGAAGACACAATGTCTTTGGGCCTGCCGCTAGTAACCCTTGACTTAGATGGGCAAGACAGTGTGAGAGGTGGGTTTTTTAGTTTTTTAATTTTTTAAAATTTTTTTGAGGAGAGGGGATCAGGGAAGAATAGGAGCTTACTTTTAGACGTATCAATTTGGAGCTTCCTGTTAGATTTCCCAGTGGACAGGTCGAGAATGCCGTTGAATGTCCAACTCAGGCTTTTTGAGGGTCTAGACTACAGATGTACACCTGGGGTCATCAGCCCACTTAAAGTCATGCAACTGGATGAGGTCCCACAGGGGGTAAGCGTGTGAATAGAGAGGCAGCCTAAGGACTGGACTGGAGTAGTGGAGGTGGGTGTTGCTGAGAGTTTGGGGAGATGATAAGAAATTAGCAAAGAAGGAGGGCACAAGAAGGCATTTTTGATGATATTTATCAAAGACACCAGGTTGGCAATATGGGTTGAATTTATTAAAGACATGAGCAGCTAGACCACAGGGCTGTCACCCACCATTACCAAGGCACAGTGTTTATTGAATAGAAAGGTAATTGCTATAAAGCAGGAATCAGTAAACTACGGCCCAGGGGCCAAATCCAATCCAGTGCCTGTTTGTGTAAATAAAGTTTTATTGGAACACAGCCACACCCATTTGTTTACATATTGTTAATGGCTGCTTTTACCCTACAATAGCAGAGTTGAGTAGTTGTGACAGAGACCATCTGGCCTGTAAAGATTTAAATAGTCACTATCTGGCCTTTCACTGGAAAAGTTTGCTGAACTATGGTGTAGGAGAAAGTGCAAAAAGGCGTAAGTTCAGACAGATGGGGGCCAAATCCTAGCTCTTACCAGCTGTGTGACCTTGGGTAAGTCACTCAGCTTCCCTGAGGTTCAACTTCCCCATCCTCAAAATGGACTAATAATAAGATAACATAATCAGAGAGTTCACAGCAAGAACTTAAAACATGGGAGCTCACATTGGTATAATGCTCTTGCTGTTTTATTGATTTAACAAAGACTTACCTACTGCTTACCATGTACCAGGGACTGTGCCAAATATTTTACCAAAAATCGTTCATTTAACTAATTTGATCCTTTTAACAACCCCATAAATTAGATACTATCATTATTTCCATTTTACAGAGGAGGAAACAGGCACAGAGAGGTGAAGGCAGTTGCCCAAGTTCACACAGCTAGTAAATGGCAGTGCAGGATTCAAATCCAGGTGGCCTTGTGCCTGAATCTGTGCTCCTCACTTCTATATATGCTCTTGTCATTGGACTTATTATTTTTATTACTGCATTTTTTCCCAGGGAGGTCTGGGTATTAGAAAGAGGATTAATCAGGCATGGGGGCACATCAGAGAGAACTGATTTCACATTAAGCTAATCGGATGTATTTGTTCCCAAAGTAGGTACTAGGCTTAAAGGGTGTAAAAGCTTGTGGCTCTTAATAATTTTTTTCTTCAGAGAAATGTCTACAATCTAAAGGTGAAATGTGGAAATACAGAGGCCTGCATACTGCTGGATGTATCTGGGATTAATCGACTTCTCATGAGCGTGTTGACCCTCTGAACAGCAAGCTCATCCGTGTGCAGGCTGTTAGGACCCCAAAAGCTTCATTCTATGGTCAGTTCCACAGATGCAGAGCAAATGATAAATGGACTTCGTGCTTCCTCCTCCCCGGCCAGGCTCATAAGGGAAGCCTGCCACTCCGCGGTGGTATCTGACAGCTAAAAGGAGGAAAGGCTCTGTCAGCTGCACAGTGGAACAGTTGGTGTAAAATGCACACCCATTCATCATACCAGACCTGGCAAGCTGCCAGAGCTGCAGAGCTTTGTAAATTAAGGACATTTGAAAGTAAGACCCAATGGAGCAAACAGCCATCACCAATAAGTGATACAATTTTTAAAAAATCGTGTATAACTTACACACATGCTATGATCTTACTTAATCCTCACAAAAACCCTAAAAGGAGTGGAGTCTTAGGAGGATCAGTCATCTGTTTTACCTCTAACAGTTCCAATCTGTGCCTGGTACAAATATTGAAAGGATCCCTTTTCATATTCAAAAGTGCCCCAAATTGGATGATAAATATTATGGTCACTAGAGATATAATCTTTATTTATGGAGGAAGAAACTGGGACACAGAGAAGCTAAATGACTCTCCCAAGACCACCTAGCAGGTGAGTAATGGAGCTGGATTCCGGCCCGGTGCAATCTGTCTCTGACACCTAAGCCCTTTCTGCCAGAGGAAGCTTCTACTTTTCTATACAGGCAAATGAACCTCACAATTAGCCCCTGGGGTGGGGTGGGGCCTAGACACTGGGGTGATGCATCATTGTTCAGAACTCTCTTGGAATGCCTCTTTTGGAATGACCTTCAGAGTAATGCTTTTTTAAAAGAGCATTCTTGATGTTGGCAAATCTTGGTCCTTTGAGGATAGATTTCATTTTTGGAAATATCCTAAATACTTTCAAAGCCAAGTCTTGTGAATGAGGTGGGAAATTATGCTAGGAAACACCATTTTGAAGCCAAGGCAAAGGCTGAGCTTGAATTAGTGAATTGTTAGTATTGCTGTTGAAATTGCCTATGAAAAAATTTTAAAAGTGCCATCATTCCCCAGATATTTTGAACAGCGGCAGTGTCATTTGAATATGTTTAATTTCCCAAGGAAAATGATCATTTTTAAAATTGTCATTTTATCATGCCTGGTAGAGATGACATATTATGTCCAGTCTTTTGTAGCTAAGAACTTTTTAGCTTGGGATGCGCTTGTTTGTTGGCCTAAGTAGTTGTGATTTCTGGCTTTGGATGAAGGAAAGAAATCAACCTTTTCCCCAGGACTCAGGTTTCTATTAGCCAAATTCTCAAGCCTCCAAGTTCCAACGAGTGAATTCAAATGGATTTCATTGTCCTACGTTTTAAAAAATCAAAAGTCCAGCTAACCTACATTTACAATATTTAATATTTGCCTTTCAACATATGACAATGTTTTAGATGGGTTTATCTTTTAAAACTAATACTTATAAATGTTAATTGCACTTTATACTTTACAAAGCACAGGGCATTCTATTGTTTCCTTATTTGAGTTTCAAAACAACCAAGTGAATAAAGTGAATCAGGTATTTTCCCATTTTACAGATAAGGAAAAGGGAGGCTCTGAGATTGCATTATATCCAAGGGCACATAATTGTATGTGGCAGTGTCTGGGGCATTCAACTGCTTTCCACTAGAGTATCCTCACTTCCTTTTTCTCTTGTTTTATTCTTTTATTTGGACAGAGATCATTAACCCCTTCAAGTTCTGTATTTAGTTCCCTATTGCTGGCTTAAAACAACAGAAATTTATTTTTATTTATA
>JAQZBX010056960.1:0-12869 GCA_029593785.1 Cabassous unicinctus
TGGGTGTAACTATGAATCTTGTCATCCAACGAGTCAAGCCAGGGAGTCATCGTGGGCCCTGGGGGGATGATGTGGGAGGACTAGAATAGATCAAATAGGAGGTATTTAGTGGTCAGTGGAAATGTTCTTCATTACCATACAGTGATGGACAAAGGACAGAATAAATATCATCAAAATTTATAAAAGTGCATGGTCTAAATTTTCATTTGCTGAATTGGAGTTTGTTTGGGGTTTTTTTGTTGTTTTGTTGTGTGTTTTTTTTCATCCCTCTCTTCACGGTCTCTGCATTCTTTCTCTGCTACCAAATATTTTCCATGTTTGTATTTTCTAATCGTTTCTGTATCTCATTCACTTTCTTCTCCACCGTCACAATATTTTAACATCCTTTTGCCTGTGAAAGCCTATCTGCCCCACATCCATCTCAGCTGTTCTCTTCAGGTTAAACCACATTAACGTTGTTCATCTTGCAGCCCTGAATGCCTTCATAAGATGTGCAGCCCTTCATTTGGAATGTCTTCCATCTTCTCCCCCTTAGATAATTGAAGATACACACAAGCCAAAGAGAGTTTGTCCACATGATGCCAAATATCTTCAGGCCAGCCATACTTTATTAAATCTTCATTTTCATATTCATCCTTTCCCATGTAAATAATATAAGCAGATGAGTTAAGGCTGCTGCTGGTCAAGTAGAATACCATGATCCCTGTGGTAGTGCAGTGACTCCTGTGCAGAGCTGCAGCGCTCAACTCTGGAAACTCAAGATATCAGAAGCCTCTGGGGGTTCTTTATATTTAATTATTTTAAATTATACTTTACTGGACTGCAAATGCCTTGGGGCCAAGGCAGACCACATCAATGGTGAAGATGCAGGTGTCACAAAGCTGACCATACAAAGCATCTGGGAGCGGAATTAGAGTTCCCAGGGCAGGGTAGCAGAGTTGATAAAAGCTCAGATTCTGGAGCCCTGGTCTCATCCTGGGCCCACTGTTTATTGGATGGTGGACCATAATAAATAAGTTTGGGCTCTATGTGCTACAAATTCTTCATCTGAGAAAACAAGTAATACTAATAGGGCCTACCTTGTAAGTTTGTGGTGAGAAATAAATAAGATACTAGCATAAAACCTGGCACACACTATTACCTGTCACTATGGGCCACCCGTTTGCAATCCTTGCTGGAGACATTACTCTGCAATTTGTTTTTGTTGTTGTTGGTTGGTTGGTTTGCTGGGTTTTTTTAGGAGGTTCCAGGAAGTGAACCCAGGACCTTGTACATGGGAAGCAGGCACTTGACCATATCCGCTCCCCTGCAATTTGTTGTTTTGTTTTGTTTTGTTTTTTTTAAAGATTTATTTTATTTATTTATCCCCCCCTTGCCGCTTGTGTTGCTGTGTCCATTCGCTGCGTGTCTTCTCTGTGTCTGCTTATCTCCCCCTTGCTGTGAGGTCTTGCCGCATCAGCCCACGGCGCCGCGCAAGCTGGCCTGCCCTCACAAGGAGGCCCTGGGAAGCAAACCCGGGGCCTCTCATATGGTAAACGGGTGCTCTATCCATTGCGCCACACCCGCTTCCTGCCGTGAGGTTGCTGCATCAGCCCACCGCACCCCTCAGGCCGGCGTGCCCTCACAAGGAGGCCTCGGGAAGCGAACCCAGGCCTCCCATATGGTAAACGGGGGCTCTATCCACTGAGCCACACCCGCTTCCCTGCAATTTGTTTTTAAACCTAACAATATATCATGGCCTTCCCTCATGTCAATACATACAGAGCTGGCTCTTTTAATTGCTGCATATCATCTGCAAATACTGCAGATGGGTACTCCCATTCTTTCCAGCTTTTTGCCACTACAAACAATGGTGCAGAAAACAGCTTTATATGTAGCACTTGGTGCACTGATGCTTCATTTCTGTAGGAGAGATTCTTAGAAGTGTGATGCTGGGTTGCCAGGTATGACTATTTTAATTTTTATTGGATATTTTCAAATTACATGCACCAAAATTTGGAACAATTCATATTCCTACCAGCAATGTATAGGAGCACCCACTTACCCCCAATCACTTGCTAACACTGGTTTTTATCAATTCTTATGTAACTTTTTATCAACTGGAAAGGTGAAAAAGATTCCTCAGTGTTTTGATTTGCATTCTTCTAGTCATCACCTTCTGACAAAGAGATCTCAAGTTCCTTTCTTTCTCCTTTTCTTCCATAGCAAAATAACTCCTATTTTTAGCTGAGCACTCCCTATGGCTCCCCTGCATTTCTATGTAGCTAAGTTCTAACCAATGAGATGTAAATAGAAGTGCTGTGTGGTACTCTTAGAAAGTGTGTCTCAAAGGGAGAGCGCACACTCTTCTTCCCTCCTTTCTCCTTAATGATTCTGGAATGCAGATGTGATGTCTGAAACTCAAGCAACCATATTGGCTCAGGAGAAAAGCTCCTATGGATGGAAGAGCAGCAAGATGCAAGGAACCTGAGTCCACGAAGACTCTGATCCCACCATATCAACCCTTGGACTGCCCACCTCTGTACTTCTTTATGTTATGGTATAAACCCTTATATGTTTAAGCCATTGTTATCCAGGAGTTGTCTATTATATGCAACCAAAACTAGTCCTAACTAATATGCCTTCTGATTCTGAACAGTGAAAATTGAACCCTTATGTCTCTTTCTATAACACAAATAACTACATCCCATATTTCATTTGACCTATGTTAATTTAACTGTCCTAAAAGTTAACTCATTTCTATACTCTTTCCTCCTTCCTCCCAAAGACTTAGGTCTTGCAGAGATGGTTTAGAATTTTAGTTTCAGTCTATTGTGTTTTCCCTATCGTAGATGTCCTCTACTTTTAAAATTCTTATTTAATACATAATAAAACTTCAATTCATAGTAGCAATAGCCATTTATATTAAAGAATATGCTCTAAAAAGTACACTGTTCCCCACTATTTCCTGCACTCCTCTACCCCCCTATCTCAGTATCTCTGCTCTGCTTCAAGTATCTTTTGGTTAGAGAATTTCACTGGATAATACCTCAAGTACATTCAACAGAGCATATGTTTTGTGTCTGCATATGTTTGAAGATGTTTTTCTTTTGCAATGACATGTGAGTGAGACCTTGGCTGGATATATAGAGGACTACAGCCCTTTCCCTTTAACAATCTGGAGACATCGCTCCACTGTCTCCCAGCCTCCAGGGTTGCATATGGGAAACCCAATGAGAACTTAATTTGCTTTCATTTGCGAACAACCTAGTCTTTCTTCCTAGAAAGCTTTACGATTTTCTCCTTCTTCTTGAAGTTTAGGAATTCCACCAAAGAATGTCTAAGTATTGGTTTTAGTGTGAGCTGATGAATCCATTTAATCTGAAGAACCAAGTATTTCCTAACTCAGTGAAATTTTCTTCTATTATTTTCCTATTATTTTTTAATCTATTCATTTGCATGCCAAGTCTACTGGATAAGGCCTCCGAATGTCTCACATTTTAATTTGTCATTTCCATTTCTTTATACATATATATTTATTTATTACAGAAGTCATGAACTTATGAAACAATCATGCACATGTGCAGAATTCCCATACAACAACCCTTCACTAACACACCACACCACTGTGGAACATTTGTTACAGATTATGAGATATCATCATCAAACTATTACAATTAACTATGGTGCACTGCATACATTTGGCATATTTTTTCCCATACCCCCTATTATTAACACAGTACATCTTTGACATTGATGCAAGAATATTACAGTATTGCTGTTAACTATAGTCCATAGGCTACACTGATTGTATTTTTCCCATGCTTCTCCACATTCCCACCACCCTACAATAGTGACGTACATCTGTTCTAGTTCACAGAAGGACATTCGTGCATTTGTACTATTAACCACAATTCTCATTCACCTCTGGGTTCACTGTGTTATTCAGTCCCTAGATTATTCTCTAGTTTTCTTTCAACTGACATTTACATTTCTAGACTTCCCTTTTCACCAAAACCCCATTTATAAACCAGCTGCTACTCACTATAATGTGTTACCATCAACTCTATCCATTTCCACACATTTACAGTCAGATTAATTAAAACTTCTACATACATTAAGCATCAGTACTCCTTCACAGCCTTCCTCTTACCTCCTAATAACCTATATTCTAGGTTTTTAACTCCATGCATTTATTCTTATTTAGTTCATAATAGTGAGACCTTGCAATATTTGTCCTTTTATATCTGGCTTACTTCACTTAGCATAATGTCTTCAAGATTCATCCATGCTAACATAAGGGCCCCAATTTCATTTCTGTTTACTGAAGCATAGTATTCTATAGTATTTATATACCACATTTTGTTTATCCATTCATTGGTTGATGGACACTTGGGTTGTTTCCATCTTTTGGCAATTGTGAATCATGCCGCTGTGAACATCGGTGTGCAGACGTCTGTTCATGTCACAGTTTTCAGTTCTTCTGTATATATTCCTAGTAGAGGAATTGCTGGATCATATGGCAATTCTACATTTAGCTTCCTAAGGAACCACCAAATTGTCTTCCACAGAGGCTGCACCATTTTACAATTCCACCAACAGTGAAGGAGTGTTCCTATTTCTTCACATCCTCTCCAGCACTTACTGTTTTCTGTTTTTTTAATAATGGCCATTCTCTGCGATGTGAGATGATAACTCACTGTCATTTTGATTTGCATTTCCCTAATAGCTAGTGATATGGAACATTTTTTCATGTGCTTTTTGGCCACTTGTTTTTCCTCTTTGGAGAAATATCTATTTAGTCTTTGGCCCATTTTTTAATTGGATTGCTTGCTCTTTTATTGTTGAGTTGTATGATCTCTTTATATAGCATGGAAATCAAACCCTTATCAGATATGTGGTTTCCAAATATTTTCTCCCATTGAATGGGTTGCCTTTTCACCTTCTTGATGAAGTCCTTTGAATCACAAAAGTGTTTAAGTTTGAGGAGGTCCCATTTATCCATGTTCAGTTTCGTTGCTCATGTAATGTGTAAGAATACACCACCTACCACCAGGTCTTGAAGATATTTTCCTACATTTTCTTCTGGGAGCTTTATGGTTCTAGCTTTTATATTAAGTCTTTGATCCATTTTAATTTTTGTATAAAAAATGTGAGATAGGAGTCCTCTTTCTTTCTTTTGGCTATGGATATGCAGTTCTCCCAGCACCATTTGTCGAACAGACTGTTCTTACCCAGCTGGGTGGGTTTGACAGGTTTGTCAAAAATCACTTGACCAGTCATGTATATTACTCTAAGGAAAGCTAAAAACTGTAACATGGGACTGTATAAGATAATAAAACCTCACGTAAAACACGAATATGGGGGATATTGCATATATGACTGTTTTTACAAAATATAAATACAAATATACCAGAGAGAAGGAAAAAGAATAGCAGCTATGTATGGCAGGCAAGGCATAGAGAGATTGAGAGGTGATGCATTTTCCTTGTGTGTTTGGTTGCTTTTTGTTTATTATTATTGGAATAATGAAAGTGCTCTGGGAATCATTGGGGTAACAAATGCAAATATGTGATTATACCAAATACCATTGATCATACTCTTTGGATGGACTTATGCTTTATTAATATGTAACAATACAATTGATTTGTTAAAAAAAGAAAAATCACTTGACCATAGATGTGAGGATCTGTTTCTGAAACATCAATTCGGTTCAGCTGGTCTATGTGTCTATCTTTATGCCAGTACCATGCTGTTTTTACCAGTGTAGCTAGGTTATATGATTTAAAGCCCAGAAGTGAGAGTCCTCCAATTTCACTTTTCCTTTGTAAGATGTTTCTGGCTATTCAGGGCCCCTTACCCTTACAAATAAATTTGATAATTGTGTTTTCCATTTGTTTAAAAAATGCTGGTGCAATTTTTATCGGTATTGCATTGAATGTGTATATCAATTTGGGTAGAATTGACATCTTAATGGTATTTAGTCTTCTAATCCATGAACATGGGATATTCTTCCAATTATTTAGGTCTTTTTTTATTTCTTTTAGCAAAGCATTGCAGTTCTCTGAATACAACTGCTTTACATCCTTGGTTAAGTTTATTCCTAAATATTTGATTCTTTTAGTTGCTATGGTAAATGGAATTTTTTTCCTGCCTTCCTCCTCAGATTGCACACTACTAGTGTATAGAAACACCACTGATTTTTGCATACTGATCTTGTATCTTGATACTCTACTGAAATTGTTTATTAGCTCTAACAGCTTTGTTGTAGATTTTTAGGGACTTTCTAGGTATAGGAGCATATCATCTGCAAATAGCAAAAGTTTTACTTCTTTCTAATTTGGATGCCTTTTATTTCCTTTTTCTTACCTGACTGCTCCAGCTAGATAGAACCTCTAACAGTATATTAAACAACAGTGGTGACAGTGGGCATCCTTGTCTTGTCCCTGATCTCATGAGGAAACCTTTCAGTCTTTCACCATTGAGTACAATGTTAGCTTTGAGTTTTTCATATATGGCCTTTATCATGTTGAGAAAGTTTCCTTCAATTCCTATCTTCTGTAGTATTTTTATCAAGAAAGGATGCTGTATATTGTCAAATGCCTTTTCTGCGTCAACTGATAGGATCGTATGATTTTTCTTCTTTGATTTATTAACATGGTATATTACGCTAATTTTCTTGTGTTGAACCACCCCTGCTGGCTGGTATAAAACCCACTTCATCATGATGAATAATTCTTTTAATGTGTTGTTGGATTCGATTAGCAAGTATTTTGTTGGAAGATTTCTGCATCCATATTCATTAGGGAAATGGGTCTATAATTTTCTTTTTCTCATAATATCTTTACCTGGCTTTGGTATAAGGGTGATATTTGCTTTGTAGAATGAGTTTGGTAGCGTTCCTTCTTGTTCAGTTTTTTGGAAGAACTTGAGTAGACTGATATTAAAACTTCTTTAAATGCTTGATAGAACTCACCTGTGAAACCATCTGGTCCTGGGCTTTTCAATTTGGGAGTTGTTTGAGGAGTTTCAATTTCTTTACTTGTGATTGGTTTGTTGAGGTCTTCTATTTCTTCTAGGGTCAGTGTAGATTGTTCGTACATTCCTAGGAAGTTTTCCATTTCATCTATATTGCCTAGTTTGTTGTCGTGCAGTTGTTGGTAGTATCCTCTTATGATCTCTTTTATTTCTGGGAGGTCAGTAGTAATGTCCCCATTTTCATTTTTTATTTTATTTAGTTGCTTCTTCTCTCATTTTTTTTCTTTGTCAGTCTAGCTAAGGGTTTGCGGATTTTGTTAATCTTCTCAAAGAGCCAACTTTTGGTTTTGTTAATTCTCTCTAATGTTTTGTTGTTGTTCTCAATTTCAATTATTGCTGCTCTACCTTTGTTATTTCATTCCTTCTACTTGCTTTGGGAATAGTTCACTGTTTTTTTCTAGTTTCTCCAGCTGTGTGGTTAGGTTATTGATTTTAGCTCTTTCTTCTTTCTTAATTTAAGCATTGAGGGCTATAAATTTCCCTCTCAGCAATGCCTTCACTACATCCCATAGGTTCTGATATGTTGTGTTCCTGTTTTCATTCATCTTGAGGTATTTTATTGATTTATCTCACAATTTTTCTTTGACCCACTGATTATTTATGACTGTGCTTTTTAATCTCCATATATTTGTGAATTTTCCCTTTTCCGCCTCTTGTTGGTTTCCAACTTTATTCCATTATGATCAAAGAAATTGCACTGTATAATTTCGATTTTGTTAAATTTATTGAGATCTGCTTTGTGACCCAACATATGGTCTATCCTAGAGAAAGATCTATGAGCACCTGAGAAGAATGTATATCCTGTTTTGGGGGTGCAATATTCTATATATGTCTATTAGGTTTAGTCCATTTATCATATTATTCAAGCTCTCAGTTTCTCTATTGATCCTCTGCCCAGATGTTCTGTCCAGTGCTGAGAATAGTGTATTGAAGTCTCCAACTATTATTGTAGAGATACCTATTTCTCCCTTCAGTTTTGCCAGTGTTTGCCTCATATATCTTGGGGCATCCTGGTTAGGTGCATATACATTTATGATTGTTATTTCTTCCTGATGAATTTTCCCTTTTATTAATATATAATGTCCTTCCTTGTCTCTAATAATAGTTTTGCTTTCAAAGTCTATTTCATGCAATATAAGTTTAGCTACTCCAGCTTTTTGTTTACTGCATGCGTGGAATATCTTTTTCCACCCTTTCACTTTCAATCTATTGGTATCCTTGGGTCTAAGGTAAGTCTCTTGTTGACAGTTTAATAGTTGGCTCATATTTTCTTATCAATTCTGCCAGTCTGTGCCTTTTGATTGGGGAATCTATTAACATTCAATGTTATTACTGTAACAGCAGTTCTTATTTCACCCATTTTGACCTTTTGAGTTTTATCTGTCAAATTCTATTTTCACCACTCTCTTACACTTTTGGTTACTTTTACTGATATAATCTTCATTTCTAGACTCTCTTCCAAGTCCCTCTCTCATCTTTTCTTTTCCGGTTATAGCATTCCCTTTAGTATTTCCTGAAAAGCTGGTCTCTTGGTTACAAACTTTAAGTTTCTGCTTATCTGTGTATATTCTAAACTCGCCCTCATTTTTGAAAGACAATCTTGCCAGATGTAAGATTCTTGGCTGGAAGCTTTTTCTTGTTGTATCTTAAATATATCATACTACTTCCTTCTCGCTTCCATGGTTTCTGGTGAGAAATCAGCACTTAATCTTATTGGATATCTCTTATATGTTATGCATTGCTTTTCTCTTGCTGCTCTCAGAATTCTTTCTTTGTCTTTGGCATTTGACATTCTGATTAGTATGCATCTCAGAGTTGGTCTATGTGGATTTATTCAGATGGGAGTACATTGTGCTTCTTGGACACGGCTATCTATGCCCTTCAATAGGGTTGGGAAATTTTCTACCATTATTTCTTCAAATATTCTTTCTTCCCCTTTTCCCTTCTCTTCTCCTTTTGGGACACCCATGACACATATGTCTGCATGTCTCTTGCTGTCATTTATTACCCTGAGTCCCTGTTCAAATTTTTCCATTCTTTTCTACATCTGTTTTGTTTTTTTTTTCAAACAATTTATTGAAGTATATCATTCATACATGAACATACATAAACTATAAGTGTTCAGCAAACATTGTGAACTTACAAAACAAACATGCATAACGTCATACAGGGCTCCTACACATCACTCCATCACAAATACTTTGCATTGTTGTGAAACATTTGTTAACAAATTATGAAAGAGCGTTGTCAAAGTATTACTACTAACTATAGTCCATATCTTACTCCCCTATACTTTTTTTAAGGATTTATTTATTTATTTATTTACTTTTATCCATTTTCACACACACACACACACACACCCCGATTTTTGTGTTTTAGTGTCCATTTGCTGGGCAACTCTCGTGTTCATTTCCTGCCCTTTCTTCTCATCTTTCTCCTCCTGTCTTCACTGGGATTCGATCCTCAGAACCTCCGATGTGGGAGAGAGGCATCCTACCGCCTGCACCACCTTAGTGACTGGTTTTTCGGTACGTCTCATCTTGGCTCTCCCTTGTGTCACTCTCCTGTTATGTCATCATCTTGCTGCGTGGCTAGCGGGGTCTGGCGGCGTACCCGCACATGGGGCCTAACGGCTCACCTGCTCACAGGGCCTGGCGGCCCGCGCACCTTCTATAATTTTTTTTTTTATTTTTACCAGGAGCTCCTGGGGGTCGAACCCAGATGCCTCCATATAGGAGACGGACACCCCACCACCCAAGCCACATCTGTCCCCCTGCTATATCTCTTAAGGTTAACCAAAGATACCTTAAGAAGTTACAGTCTTTTCCCATACACGGTAGTCATATAATAAATCAGGCTTAGTTTATCACCAGTATTCTAAAGACCAGACGTAAGGAGAAAAACTAGGTCTGGGGACACATGCATGGTTTCTAATATAGTGAATGTTTAGCCTACCCTGATTATCACAAAATCAGGACAGTGAGAATATTTGCATCATCTGTTCCTTTATATGTTCACTTTTGGAGGCCAATACTTCAATCTCACCAATCCTTTTTTCTGCCTCCTCAAATCTGCTGTTATATGTCACCAGTGTATATTTTTTTTAAACATTTATTTAGTTATTTATCTCCCCCTCCACCCCCGTTGTTTTGCGCTCACTGTCTACTCTCTGTGTGTTCTTCTGTGTCTGTTTGTCTTCTTCTTAGGCAGCATCAGGAACCGATCCTGGGACCTTCTGGAGTGGAAGAGAGGCACTCAATCTCTTGCGCCACCTCAGCTCCCTGGTCTGCTGCGTCTCTTATTGTCTCTCCTGTGTCTCTTTTGTTGCGTTATCTTGCTGCACCAGCTCTCTGCATGGGCCAGCACTCCGCACGGGTCAGCATTCCACGTGGGCCAGCTCTCCACACAGGCCAGCTCACCACACGAACCAGCTTGCTTTTCACCAAGAAGCCCTGGGAATCGAATCCTGGACCTCCTATATGGTAGACAGGAGCCCAATCACTTGAGCCACATTCGTTTCCCTCCAGTGTATTTTTAATTTCATTTACTGCACCTTTCATTCCCATAAGATCTGCTATTTTTCTATGTGTGCTTTCAAATTCTTCTTTGTGCTCACTCAGTGTCGTCTTAATATCCTTAATCTCTTTAGCCATCTCATTGAATTTATTAAGGAGATTTGTCTGAACATCTATGATTAGTTGTCTCAACTTCTTTATGTTATCCAGAGGCTTATCTTGTTCCTTTGCCTGGGCCATATCTTCTTGTTTCTTAGTATGGATTGTAATTTTTTGTTGGTGTCTTGGCATCTGGCTTACTAGATGTATTTATTCTGGGCACAGTTTGTCTCTTTATTTTAGGACTTTCTTGTCCTTTCTCCCTTGCTGGTTGTGTACTGTAAGCTCTGGTGGCTGATGCTGTCCATGTTGCACCAGGGACTCATGAAGCTTCTCCCACCTTTCTCCTCTGTCAGGGGTAGGGACAGAGCCACAGCCATGTGTAATAATACAAGTCATGCAGGCCAAGACCATTTGTAGTGAGAGACTGATGAAGCTTCACACCCCTTCCTCCTCTGCCTGAGGCGGGGATGGAGCTGCAGGTGTGGGCAACAATCTATGTCATGTGGGTCCAAAATGACCACAGTTGCCTAAATAGACTGATGTGGCACCAGCTCCCTTCCTCCCCTGCCAGGGGAGGGGATGCACCCTCTGGACAACCCAACAATCTAATCCATGTGGGCCAAATGCACCTGCTGTTCCCTGAGAGGCTGAGGGAGTACTGTCCCTTCTGCCCTTTAGAGGGTGGGGATGGAACCACAGGCACCCAGCAGTTCAGTCTGTGTAGGCCAAAAGGGTCTGTTGTTGCCCAGAGAGGCTAAAGAAACACCAGTCCCCTCCTATCCTATTGGGGGATGAGGGTGTATCCAAAGGTGGCCAACAGCTCAGTCCGTACAGGCCAAAAGTGCTTCCCATTGACCTGAGAGGCTGAGGAAACCCCAGCCCCCTCCTATCCAATTAGGGAGTAGGGGTGGATCCACAGGCACCCAACAGTTCAGTCCTTGCAGGCCAAAAGTGCCTGCCACTGCCCTGAGAAGGTGGGGAAACACAGCTCCCCTCCTATCCTACTCAGGGGCGGGGATGGAACTATAGGTCAGACTTTTTGGTCTGTGTGGGCAAAAGCTACTTGCAGTTATCCAGAGAAGCTGGGGGAAACACCAAACCCAATAGGGGGTGGGGGTGGAGCCACAGGTGACCAACAGTCGAGTTCAAGCAGGCCAAAAGCACCTGCAGTTGCCCAGATAGGCTAAGGAAACACCAGCCCCCTCCTATTCTATGGGGGAGAGGGCAGGGATGGAGATGGAATTGAAGGTGCTCAACAAACCAGTTCGTGCAGGCCAAAAGCACCTGCAGTTGCCCAGACAAGCCAAGGAAACACAGCTCCTCTCCTATCCTATTGGGGTGCAGGGATGGAGCCCCAGGTGTCCGACTCTTCAGTCTGTGCCAGGCAAAAGTGCCTGTAGTTACCCAGAGAGGCTGATGCAGCTTCCTCCCTGCTGGAAGTCAGGCTGAAGCCTAGGCTAGGGCTGCAGTCCAATCCTGATAGAAAGAAACTGGTCCCTACCGTCACTGTGATTTTCAATCAGCCCTACTTCCCCTTGTGCCAGGAGCAGAGTTAAAATGGTGGCTACTGGCCTCTTTCCAACTTGGACAGATTCAAACTTTAGCTGTTCTTAGGATTATACTTTATAGCCAGCCAAATTTACTTATCAGCAGCTGAAGTCAATGACCAACCATCTCTTCTTTCCCTGTTTTTGGGAATAGGTCCTGAGGTGGCTTGTGCCACCAGTGAAGGATGGGCACCATCCTTTGTGGCATGGAATGCTCTACTCATGCAACTTCACTGCAGATGGGCAGTATCCTCCTTCCATTCTTTCAAGGATGTTGCAGAATGTTCTTTTGGTCTCCTGGGCCCCCCAAACAAGTGCTTTAGATAGCTCTGGGTGATTACTAACTACCCTGTAGAAATGAGCTGACTTTTGGATCTCCTTATTACCTACCATCTTGCCCCTTCTTTCTCTATTTCTTTTGATTATTGTTCTGGGTTGTGGGATATTTCTTCCATATGACCTTCCAAACCACTAATTTCAGTTCTTCTATTAATTTTTTTAAAAGAAAAAAGCAGGGAAGCGGGAGTGGCTCAGTCAATAGAGCCCCCGTTTACCATATGGGAGGCCCCGGGTTTGCTTCCCGGGGCCTCCTTGTGAGGGCAGCCTGGTCCGCGCAGCCTAGTGGGCTGATGCAGCAGGCCCTCACAACAGGAAGCGGGTGTGGCTCCACCGATAGAGCCCCCGTTTA